>VZRF01015105.1:410680-706966 GCA_013396875.1 Vireo altiloquus
TGAAACAGAATTTATGTATTTTGATAGCTCCATGTAGTAGCCATTGCTGATTTCAATAATATTTTTAAAAATATTTTTTAGTTCTGAATTTTAATGCTTACTCATTTTGTTTTGATGCTGGGGTTTCTTGCGTTTAAATTAAGGAGTTTAACTAATAAAAGACAGGAAAATCTTTCAGCAAATTTGACTTGATTGTCTTTTAAAGTAGTGTAAGGCAGACCAGTTCATTGATCAAAGCTTGTAATTCTCTGAGGATTTATACAGATAGAAATGAAATCATAACCTGGTCTTAAACCTGAATGTGATCTATAGTTTACATGGCCAGTGTAATAACATTGATCTTTTCTCAGTAGTTGCCATGGTAACTCCAATAGTTCTTTATGAGTTTGAGATATTTGCAATTATGAGCAGAATACACACTTATTACTAAATATATATGAGCAAAAGCTTAGCTACCATTTAGAGCAATATCTATGTCAAGTATTAAAGTCAAATTTGGAAAAAAAAAAAAAAAGAGTCTTCAACTTGGAATTTTATTACTTGGATGCTTCCAGTTTTGTCCTCCCATCACGTTGCAAACGAGGTGGCTTCGGAAGTATGGGATTTGGGACACCTCTCTGCTCAGATTGTTAACTAATCTCTGCTCCCTGTGTTTCTGCCCCCTGCACACAAACCACTCACAGAGGGTTCATGTGCTATTGATATCACCCTCGCTCTGTGTCGTCTTCAATTGGAAGAATAGGCAGAAAGGTCAAAGATAAAAGCTGCTGAAATGTCAAGGATAAGCCTGCAAGACACCCTTTCATTTTAAATACCCTTTGTTTCCAGATGTATGTTAAACTTTAAAAAAGAGACTGTGGATGGCTGAGTAGGTGAAAAATAGCCAGAGATTATTTTTAACTCAGCATTTGAAACCATGTGCAGTTTACTGATCTTGTCTTGATGAAGATGAGCAAGATCTGCTAATAATAGATATTATTAGCACAAAAGAAGCAGAACATAAACACTACTACAGTTACAAGAGCAGACCAATAGTATTTACATAAATTCTGTGCATTCAGCTTCCTCTGTTCCATGAGAATTGGTAGCCAGTGAAAACATGTTTGAGAGATACCTTGTTCACTCCTCAAATACCAGGTTTTTTTGTTTGTTTGTTTTACACCATGTTGCATATTTCACTTTTTGACACCAACAATTTCATGGTGAGTAAACAGCAGATCTATATGTGGCCATTGACAGTAATGTGCCTCATTTTAGAAGCACTTTATGACCTGCCCAATCCCTGCTCACTGTGGTATCATATTTTGGATCTGCACTTAGCAGCTTGCATCTGTTCCCATCGGTGTTTTCCTTTGTTTATTTGCACTTTAGTTTGCAAACCTCATCACACTACTCAAATGTGATCAAGGACATCTTTCTTTAAGGAAATAGCAACACTATAAAATGCTGCTCCCTTTTATCACTTAATAGAAGAGAATCTCCATATTGGCATCTTTACTGTGTTTTATTTAATTTGTGACTAAAGTACTGCAATATTTGTAATTGACTGGATTGCTGAACAATCTTTATGTCATGGCAGTTATATGTACAGGATAACCACAATAACTGCATCACCAGGGAATACCATTTAATGTGTTCTTTTCACAGATTTCACAGCTGTTTTCCTCAGATTATTTTCTTAGGGGAAAAAAAAAACCTCTCTTTTTTCTCCGCAGTCAATCATAGCTGTCCTGATGATCAGTTTAAGTGCCAAAATAATCGCTGCATTCCCAAGAGGTGGCTTTGTGATGGAGCTAATGATTGTGGTAATAACGAAGACGAATCAAATAAAACTTGTGCAGGTAAAACTTTTACTTGGTTGTGCATACAAGTTCTCTAACTTCAGTTCCATAAATAGTTCAGGACTGATTTGAACTGAAATGAACCAGTCTGCTACTTGTAATCTGGTTATTGATGTTTTAAATGAATTCAGATTTTGAAGCCACCAGGGCTGGAATACAAATTATATTTTACTTAATCCATGTGCTTGACTGTGCTTTCCAAAGTAATTCAGCTCTTAATCTCTCCATATGGGTCGACTGTCAAAGCAATGCTCAGGTACAAACTTTGAGGTACAAATCTTTTTTGGCAGTTATAATTTTGTTTATTAACATGCTTGATGGGTACCATGTCACCAGTAATTTTTTTTTTTTTTTGCTGATTTAGTTTATGCATATTTAGCTATTCAGTTTCCACTCAGTGCCTTGAAATTCTTTTCATTTCTGAGTTATTAACTGGAGAGTGAGTTTTTAAGGAAATAAAAATGAAGATTGTTTACTGATTTCACTGTAGTAAATCATGGAAGTCCTAAACTGCCCTTTGCTAGTGTGGAAGTGATGTTTAGTGCTTGTTGTCAGAGTACACTAAACAAGCATTAAATCTTGAATATTCAAAATGCCAGCCATCAATAAGCTGATGGCTGTTTTGAACTGAAGTGCAGTGAAAGACAGCACTCATTGTATATTAAAATATTTTCTGAAGTCTTATTGCCTTGATTTTCTTTGATATCCTACTGTTAGCTTGTAATGTGAGAGTCTAATTTGAAGACCAGTTCTTTTTATCCCTGTGTGATCTTGCTATGGATTGAATTTTGTTTTCTTCTTTTTCCGTTTATTCCTGCAGTGACAAACACTGTTAATGCTTAAAAAATTACTTCTTTGAAATATTTTGAATTTTGTTTTCTTCTTTTTCCATTTATTCCTGCACTGGCAAACACTGTTAATGCTTAAAAAAATTACTTCTTTGAAATATTTTAAACTTTTATTCCTCTTTTTTGTTTTGGGCTACTTCTATAGAAAGAAAAAGGAAAATGATAGTTAAAAATAACAAATTAAGAAATATTCTTTTAGTTACTTACGTTTTTGAAATATCAGCCATTTTTTTAAAGTGTAGAATAACATCCAGGTGAACTCTAAAAGCTTAAATTTGGAATAAAAATCTGTGTTGCTATCACTGGCATTGTTATAGGTTCACATTTTAAATAAACAAAATTATATATAATGACAGTTTTCTATGCTAGCTTTTTAATGGCATTTTACTATTCATCAGCTTTCAAAGTAGTTCCTTTGTAGTTACATAGCATGAATTCTTTTAGTGATCCTTATTTCTTCAGGAGAAGACATGCATTAATTCCTTTAATGCATGATTACAGTTAAGTGTTTGCAATGGCAAGGTTTCTAAGAACAGTGAGGCCAGGCACATCACACACAGGCTAGATCCCATTTTCCTGTGTAAATACGAATTCCACAAGATCATTGTTCATGTTATGGAATACAAGTTGTTAATATTCCAACTGGTGGGCATTTTTATGCCCTGATTTTTGTTTACACCAAGCAGTAGTGTATATTAATGCTCTTCTCACCACCTAGTTTTGCATAGTTATATATAGAATTTCATGGTTTTTTGTGAGGAAGAAACCAGTAAGAGCTCCACACAGCAGAGGTAGGACACAGCCCTGCAGAGGACCTCAGTTTTCTCTGAAATCAGAGGAGGTGAAGGATGTTTAGTCAGAGCAGGGGAAAGGTGCAGCAGGCCAGGAGGTGCCCTCCAGCCCTGCAGCTTCTAAAATCAGGCACCCACCAAGAGACCTGACGGATCTAGTCCATTTCCCTTGTATTTTTGGAGTGCTTTGTCTCGACAGCAAGAACTTGTCAGGTTAATCAGTTTTCTTGTGGGAATGGACGGTGCATTCCAACGTCGTGGCTGTGTGACAGGGAGGATGACTGTGGAGATGGAACTGATGAAATGACATCCTGTGGTAAGTGGATTTTTCTTCTGGGGGGGGAAAGTAAAGCTATTCTGTAAAATATAAAACATATAAAGTTCTCTTTTCATGTGAACTGAGCTGATAATACTCTTTCTGAAATGGCAAATAGAATTTATTTGATTAATAAATAAATCCAAAGCAAATGCAGCATTTTCTGTTTAATGAGTTTTTAACTGCAATACCAAATATGCAGATCAATCAGCACTTTTTTTAATTTACAGGCCATTATCAAATGCTGTCACCCTCGAAAATTATCCTTTATCTCTGTTGCATACCTCTCCACATGGGCCCCCTCAGCATATTCTAGATGTCAATAAAATCAGCCTGTTTCAGGCCTTAACAGAAGGATATTTGATCTTTTGTATTTTTTAGAAAAAAAATTATTTTCTTGGTTCTATCATGAGAGAGTATCAGCAGCTGTGCTGACTGCTGCTTTGCTGAGATACTGCAGAGAGGGGTGTGCTCTCTCTAATCAGCTGCTTCCAAACAATTAAGGGTTTTAATAGTCATTTGTTTTGCAGGGCATCGGTAACTGCTGTGAGTCTGAGAGCACAAGGGTCAATGAGCTGTCTGCAGATGCAGAATCACAGAATATGATGTACTACAGTGTAGAAATCACAGGGTGGTTTGGAAAGAGTTGGGCTGGAAAGGACCTTAAAGAGCATTTTGTTGCCATGGACAGGGACACCTCCCACTAGACCAGAGCTCCATCCAAACTGGCATCGAACACTTGCCGGGATAGAGCATGAAATGAAGTTCTTACATGAGTAAAATAATAAAGGTAGACTTCTAATTGACTTCAGATAAGTTCAGTTGTGTGTAGAGGAAGGATGAGTGATCCCAGTGGATTTGTATTTTGCAATCTCTAAAGTTCTAATTCTCTGTGTAATGGCACAACATTGGCTCGGTGCTAGAGCAGTTTCTCTGCCTGTGCCTCGTGTTCTTGGTCACGTCAGCAACACACAGATGTCACTGGCACCTCTGTAAGTCCTTCCCATGAGCTTTGTTCAGTATCCACTCAGCTGATCTGGAATATTTCCTCAGATCTTGTAATCAGGATTTATTTCACTGGCTGTTTTTCTGTTTAGCCAAACTTTGCTTATATTTCACGTTTTAGAATTTTGTTTTGTTATTTTCAAGCACTGTGGCTGCGCAAATAAGTCAAATATTTCATGTTTCATCCTGCCCTATAATTGGATCACTAATGGGCGTGCTAATGCCATTTATTTACTTGTTCTGTTTAGTGGGAGATACTTCCTTCTATGAAACAATTTAAAATCATACTTGTATCCACAAGGACAGCAGAGAGAAATCAGATTGGTGTCTGTGCTGTGGAGAAACATCCCTGGAAGCTCAAGGGTCACCTTTCTTGGTTTCTCTGTCTCCAGGGCAGTCAGGGCAGGGCTGGGTGTGGATCAGCTGCAGGATGTGCATGTTTTGCTGTGAAATAGGAAAGGACCAAAGGGACAATGAGGAGAAGTGTTGTGTGTCCTCTAGGATGTGAGCAAGAGCTGTGGATAATGGTGAAGGCTGGGGCAAGCTCTGGAGATGCTACAGAACATTCTTGGAAAGGCTGTGGAGGGCTGGGAATCACAAGCTGGCTGGTGGTGGTGGTGGTGAGGGAATCACAATTTGTTTTAATTAACTTCCTTCCCTTTGTACAGGTGAACATAGAGAAAATGAAGTAATGGAGGCATTTATGTATGGAAGAGGGGAAAATTATATTTAATCTAGGAGTTAAATTTGTGGAAAAATTACTTGAAAAATCGAAATTAAAAGTTGCTTTCAGCTTTTCTTGATGCACATGAGGCGTATATTGTGGCTAAGCACTACTGCAGTTGCACACTTCCCTTATTTTTCTCACCAAAATGATTCTTGGTGAATTATATTATCTCAGATTTCTACTACTTTACTGGAATACTTGGAGGAACTGCTTGTGAAGGCTGACATTTTAATTTTGGATTTTATTATGCCAGTGTAGAGTAACTTCATTTCTTGGCTGTTCTTTAGCTTGGTACTTAACCTTCTCATTCTATAGTGCTCCATTTCCTGTCCCTTACTGGCAGTGCTGTTGCAATTGGAGTATCCTTATGTGCTTAAGCTCAGGGAAAATAGAGTTTGTATCAGTCATCAAGCTATGGTTAGGCTTAAATATTGGCATGGTTAGTGGAAAAAACCAGCCCTGGTTGGATGGGAATGTAGGACTATGCCATTTGTCACAGAGTAATGAATTTCATGGTCCGTGTTGAGGAAGGGTAGGGTTTGGACAGTATTTATACTTAAACCTTTTCTGTCTTTTCTATTTGGTGTCTCACCTTTTTCTCCTCTCCAGATTAAGTGCTTGGAAGGTGCAAATGTTTGCTACAACACACTTGTGTAATTTGTGCTTATAGGAAGGTGGCAGAACATTGCAGAAGAGGATGTATGTTAAATAGCTTTTATTTCGTTTTGAACCCTTTCACAGAATTCCCAACATGTGAGCCACTAACTCAATTTATCTGCAGAAATGGGAGATGCATTAGCAGCAAATGGCTCTGTGATTCAGGCAAGTATCAAGTCCTCTGTATCTGAAATGAATATGAGGGATATCACATAAATATTGCTTTGATGTTCTTTTTTTCTGAGACTTATATTGTCAGTTTGTAAGTGGTCAGAGAATAAATAAAGCATTTTTAAATTACTGACCTGACCTAGAAATCAGCAACATTGAAGGTTCAGATAAGGAATGAGGCATTGGATATGGTAATAAGTACAAATACTAAATTATCTAGCATGAAGTATGATGAGGCATTATTAAAAAAAAAAAAGAAAAGCAGAGCTATTGCTTATGAAAGTATTTTCTGTTTTCAGAAAGCAGCATGGTTTCAGTGACCAATATATCTGATTTTTTGTTGTTTGTGGAAAAGTTCAATTAAATTAATTGCATCCCTGAAGAGTGAAGGCCAGCAAGACTCTTCAATGTGTTTAGTTCTTTTGGCTGGAAGAGTACATATTTGAATGTTAAAATGAATCTCCTCACAGAGCCTGTGGTGTGGGAGTGATGTTATTCCAGTCCTAATAACATTGAGTTGGTCCAAAGCATTTGGTGTTTCTATAATTTTGTTTGTCTGACAGGAATTTTCACCTGTAAATGGACTAATTCATTAAACTTTCACAGTGTGCTGACTGAACTTCTGTGCATGGAAACCCTTAAGAGTGTACCTAACATATTTATCTCCTCCTCCCTTGATGACCACGATCTAATTACGGGAATTGCCTTAAGACTGTTGTAATGACTGTAACATTAGGGTAATGAGAAACTGCTGTCCACGATTATTTATGTGCTTTCTCCACTTTGCACTCTTGTAAACACACAGAAGCAAAGTTTAATACTATTGAAAAGAAATTAATCAGGTTTTCATTTTGGTGTATATGAAGCTGTTTGTGTCTGTGATTAAGTATCTTAGGTTATCACAGAGAATAAAGTAAACCCTCTGTGTTTGAAAGCTTGTGTAGTTACACACAGCTAAGGAAATTAAGAAAATCTACAGCCTTCTCATGCTTGCTGGTGTCTCTGATTGAATAACAGAGTAGGGGGTTAGACTACCCAAAATGACAGAGTTTAGTGCTGTTGGTAAATAAGATTTAGGTATTACTTGCATTAGAAATAATTTGATGCCCGTGGGCAGTAAACATATTACTTTATTTACTGCTTTTTTTTTTTCCTCTCAGCATTTTCAAAATATATTTTCCCTCTTTACGTATTTCATTCAGCTGTTTTGCATTTTAAACCGTTTTGAAATGTGGCCGTTTGCAGATGACGACTGTGGCGATGGCAGTGACGAGCTGGGCTGTGTTCACTCCTGTTCTGCTGATCAGTTCAGGTGCCACAACGGGAGATGCATCCCAAGTCACTGGGCCTGTGATGGGGACAACGACTGCGGAGATTTCAGTGATGAAACCAAAACTAACTGCAGCAGGGAAGGTTAGATTTTTTTTTTGTTTGTTTGTTTTCTTCCTGTTTTTTAATACTTATAAAAGCAGAAAATAATTTGTTATAAATACCTGACCTTCAGCCAATGGAAAAAGAGAAGATGCTTTTAACCTCAGTAAAGGTTGGAATGGGAAATATGTCAAGTGCAATGTGATGACACAGAAGTGTATTATGGAAGAGGAATGTGTTTGAAAACAGAATGGGTATTACAGTGAGATAAGTTTTACATATAGATTTGCTTTAATGAATTATGCTAGATGTGATGTTTGTCTTATTGCAGAGATGCATGCTGTCTAGGTGAAGAGACAGCAAGAAGCATTCATTAAGTTATTGTTGGTATTTTCTGGTTTTTTTCATGCAGTGGAACAGTAATACTCTCATTTTTGTGTAATACAAGTCTTTGAGTTTGTGGGGTTTTTTTACATAAAAGCATTTTAACAAACTGCAGCCCCACTTGAATGCCATACGTTGTATTTATGGTGAGGAGAGAAAGGATGGATGCTTATGGCAGAGGATAAAGAATAGTCAGATCAGAATGAGGGGATAGCTTTCATATTTTTCTCCTAATGTTTTTTCTACAATAAAGTAACTGGACACAGCATTACTGGCCCCTTTTTGTAAGTTTATATTCTAAATCTAGTTGCATACGTCATACAAATACAAAAATTATCAGAATACCAGCATGAGTAAAGTCCTTAATTTTTATATATTCACAAAAATAATACTTATCTATCTGTATCAAAATTATTAGTCTGGAACTGAACAACCCACTTTTACCGCTGCTCACTAAAGCCTCACTCTAACCTTTAAGATAGAATACAAGAATGTAGATTATGTAGGGAAAAAAAACAACAAGGCAATATCATATAAAATAAAATGTATGTTTATAAACAGTGCTATAAGAATTCATTCAAATAATGCTTTTTGGTACAAGCAGGAAAGTATAAGTGTGCCATTGGTTTAAAGTTCATGTTATTGTCATTAGTATGTTATTAAATAATAGAAGTACAGTAGTAATAGTTTGGGAAAAGAAAAGCAGGAATCAAATTGTAAAGGCCATAAGCTAGAAAATACTTAGAGAATTATGTATGTGATGAATAATTAAAATCTCACCGTAATTATTCTTTGAAGCAGTCAGCACTGATTCCAAGGCTGCACTGAGTGAAGCTCCTTGCTGTGGAATTTGGAGCAGCTCCAGCTGCTCTGCCAGTGCTGTAACAGCACAAACCAGGCACTTGTGGGGGCCTTGTTAGAGCACAGATGTGACCTTTCAAGTTTTGTGGATTAGGAAATGGATCTCGTTGGGTAAAAAAAGGAGAGAATGAGGAAGGGTGAGGAAAACCAGCCTGAGGATTAAACACAGGGCTTGCAAAGCACTGGGAAAACTGCATCATCATTGGGCCTCCTTACACCTCCAAACTCATTCCTGTCTGACAGATGTAAAAAAGGAAATAAAAATGGTATTGAGCCTGTGGTGGAGGAGGGAGTGAAGGAAGTGAGGATTAAGGGTTTGCTTGAAGCTTGTGTTGGAGTGATAAGTTACAGGATGGAATTTTGAGTGTTATACTTAGGGACTCTGACTTTGGCTTTGGTTAGGAAGAGGGTTCTAAGTTAGTGTAGGCTTGGAATGGAAAAAAAACTCACACGAGCAAATTCTTCAATGTAATTCTTATTTTTCTAAGAAACTCCCTCTCCTGGAAGGTGCAGTGGAAGGGAATTTCAGTGCAGCCCTGATGGGAACTGCGTTCCTGAGCTGTGGCGCTGCGATGGAGAGAAGGACTGTGAGGATGGCAGTGATGAGAAAGGCTGTAATGGAACTCTGCGAGTGTGTGATGAGAAAACAAAGTTCTCCTGCAAGAGCACAGGTATGTGTTTGCCAGTGCATTTTCCTCTCACTCACTCAGTGTGTGTCTGTGTGAGTTTGTGTTGTTTGATCACACACCTACTCGTTAGCTAATGATTTCAATGCTTAATAAGGTGAGGTTACTTACTGTATTCCTACCAGGAAAATAATATTTATTTACATATCCTGTTCTGTGATTTACAATGTGAAATGGCTGAGTTTTGAGATTACTTAAAGCTGAAACCATTCTCTATGGTGTTGTATCAAACCAAGTACTTAAATATAGCATTTACTTAAAAGTACTCAAAAGTTCAATTTTCTTCTATTTCTTATTTTTGGCTGTAGAAGTAAGTTGAATAAAACAGTATAAAGTACCTTGAACACTTTGAAGAATACAACTACAACACTGGAAATTTGAAGTGGAGTATTGGAAGAAAAATACATTCTTTGATTATGTTTATTTTTTTTTTCTCCAAATATACTTCACTAAAAAGTGTGAAAAATAATGTAGCAATCATTGCATGAAGATACTTTGCCAAATAATGTTTAGATGGAACCTTTTTTTTCAGGGAAAGTCCAGTTAAGGAAGAAATTAATATATATGTCTGCACAATATTAATTTTTTTTGTAATTTTTATCAAAGCTTTGTGTGATACTAGGGTTAAAATAACTTTCACAGCAATATTTAATTAAGACTATAAGAAGTAGTAATATTGTCGCCACTGGGCAACTACAGTTATTGAAGGAAGGGAGAACCCATTCTAATGCCTGTGTTACAACTAAGCATGATAAATGTTGCAGAAGAGTTGTGTTATCTCTGTTCAAAAGTATCTTGCTGTTACTTGGATTTTAAAGTTATGAAAATCACAATGTATGGAAAAAGAAATAATGAATACTGAATTGTGTCTAAATAAAACATTTCCTTTTGTGTTCTTAACATTTCCATAAAGATGAGTAGAATACATACCATTTAAATGTTACACATTTCCTACAAGTAAAAATGGATTATTCCCTTCTAACAGAGTGGTCTGTTTCTTGAAACTGATTGATACAAACCCTGATATAGGAAATAGTCAGCCCCAGGAGGAAGTGTATTTCCTGGGGAAAAAGGTAACACTAGTCCAAGTGGCAAAAGTAGAATTATTAGAGGGAAGATAGGTAAAATCTCAATAGTTGAGGTTTATTTTCATCAGCTGCATTTGGAAAGCTAATGAGACATGATCTTACTTCTTTAGCTAAGAGAAAGCAGAGAGATAGGTTAGAGGCAGTGTGGAATAAAAGATGAAGTGTAGATTTTATTTATTAGGCTTTATTACCTTTCAGAAATGCTTGCTTCTTAGGCTGGGCTTTGGTTTCTTACTTACCCTGAATGATTTGACATACAGAGAATGGAAGGCTTTTCTGGTGGTAAGCTAAGATTTTCCAAATACAGCTGCCATAACAATGGGAAATAGCAAGTATTTAAATTCATCATAATTGCCTGAATGAGTTGTCTTTTCAGCAGGGAACTAGAACCCCCTTTCAAAGACCACTGTCCAAACTACATTCACTCATTATACACTTCCCAATTTTACAGTCATGTGTAAGGAGGGCACCATCTCAGTTTACAGGATGAAAGATGATTTCTCTGGCTGCCACATAGAAATACAGCAAAAATTCATCCAGTGTTTTCTAAATTCAAGAGTATATGGCTTGGATTTGGAAGAAAATGCAATCATACTTGTTTGTTGTGTGGAGAAACCACTTGAGCAACTGGTTACGACAGACATAATTTTCTCTTTGGCAATTTTCCTTCCTCCTAGAAGGAGCAAAACTGCCATTCTGGAGGAGGCATGTAGTAATGCACTGTAACAGAAAACAACAAAGGCAAATTTGTGTTTAGCTGCTTTTCAGTTTGTTCCATGTGGTTTGAACAAAGGAGTAATAATGGGTTTATGAGAAATAGTTACTGGAATGTTTCAGAAGAAACGTAACTTTCTCTGTGCGTGATTCTAAGGAAATACTGCTGTCTGCCCGGTGCATTTATGGCAGTTGTTCAGATGAGAAGGTGCTGGCTAATCCTCCCCTCAGAGATTTCTGGGTGATGACATCTGATACAGAATGTGATGGGTCTGTGTAGGAACGTGTGAATGGAGGGAGCTGAAGCAGCCAGTACTTCGGGAGGGAAATGACAGCTGGTGAGGAGAGCAATAGTGAGATGTTACTGCCGATTTTTTTGCTTATTTCCTTTCATTTCGTGTCTGTAAATAGTAGCTGAAGGGTCTTTCTTTCAGTGGCTTTTGTGGCTTTGGTTAATGTGTCACAATGCCACAGGCATGAATGCCAAGCTACAAAACCAGAATTTGTCAGCATTCAGCCAAAAGGGATTTTTCTGTTCAGAGGGATGGTGGTCTCACGAACCCATTGTACCCAGCTCCCTTTCCAACATTCAGTTAAGGATCTGTCACAGAGGGTATTCTGTCACTTATGTGGATGGCCTTTTGTCATTTGCCTCTAGTAATTGAACATTTTATTCCCGAAAGGTCATCTCTTTTGGATATTGAATGACTTCTGCCATATGTCTCCTTAACAGCATTATTGGTTGAATAAACAAATACTTTTGTTCCTCCCCTTGCATATCTTCCAATTTTGTTTCATGTTTTTACACCTTTAGTTATTTTTTTGGTCTCTCTGGAGCTGTCCAACCTGGGCAGTCCTTGAGCTGCTCTATCCGAAGTCAGCCAAAATGCTGCAGGGTGTTTGAGCTACCAGATTTCAGAATTGCCTTTCTAATGTTTTTCAAAAACATCCCATGTTTGTTTGTAGTGATGTGTGATGAAAAATATACTAGAGGTTGCACAGCAGTAGGGTATGAGAAGCACTGATTACCTGATTGAGATTGACTACTCTTGAGCTGCTTCTTGCCAATTATTTTCTAGTTTTAAATTAGATTAGGCTTCTTTTTTAAAATTAGACTAGAATAAATTGTACCAAGATCTGACTTTCTATTTTAAATTCTGATTCTGTCCTCCAAAAATTATTACAGGCATGTACTTCAGCTCGGTTTTATGTACTCCATAAATCTGTCCTTTTTATTCCATCTCCCTACTTTTCAGTTAGTAGTGCTACACCAAGAGCAGAATCTGTGCAATCTCACTTAAAATGCCATCTAATTACTCTAATGATCATAATAAAGTACTTCTGTGAAAACAAATGAAAAAGAGCCATGAATACTTCAGTTTAGTAAGCAGTACATCTGAACTGCAATATTTATTTGTCATACTTACTGTTCTTTTTATTTTTTCAAGCAGCAGTTGGTGGTACCCTACCATTTTTTCATGCTACTCTGTGGACTATTTCTTTAATTTTCTTTTTCTTTTTTTTAACATGAAATAATATATTAGAGGGGGGAAGAGATTGAGGAAAAAAGTAGAATTTGTTTGGAATGGAAAATAAGGATGTAGATAGAGGAAATCAAGTCAGTGTGTGCTGATCACAGCGATTAGGGAAGAATATAGCAACAGCAGCACTGGTACTGTCTGGATGGGAATTGAAAGAGTCCAGATGGAGATGTGTGACCAAAGAAGCTGGTACTGGGGAAGGCTGGGAAGGAAAGGTTTTCCACAAACATGATGAGGAAATTTGTAGTGTTTTTATCTTTTGTTCATGATGCCATTGTTTTCTGTGGTAACAGCTCTCTTCTTTAGGCACGTTTTGTTTTTCCTGTTTCATCCAGGAGTCATTTATAAACCTTCTACTAAGAGCTTTAAATATGGGAAATGATCACATTTTTGAAACAATATGATTTGGTCTAAGTCCCAGGTGTGTTCTACAGGACGAGTGAGATCATAGACCATCCCAACATTTTGGTAAATGTGTCAGGTTGGAACATTCTGCAGTGTTGATGGGAATGAGATTGAGTCCATGCTGTAGGTTAGGAAGGTGATATGTTACAGCTTTAGGCAGTAAGAATTTGCTGCAAGAGGAAACAGTGCAGTTAATGCTCCACCCAAGTAGTTTTTCTATGATTAAATATTTAATCAGTCAAAAAACCACCTGGGTTCAGTATCCTGACAAAGACTGAACAGATGTATAAGCAGTTAATTCTGTTGATATTTGTAGGAAATAAAAATCGTCAGAGAAGCATTTGGATCAGGCTTCCCCACGTATTTGCTGCACAGACCTTCTGTTTCACTGTGTTACACAAAAGAGCTATGGCAAAGGAAAGAGATAGATAGCTATTGAGGCAATTAATTCATGATAGAATTTTACTAAAAAGGTTCCTGGAAACCAGAAGTGTGAGCTTCACTGAGGGGCAATAAAGGAAAAAATACTTCAATGAATTTTAAATAATGATTTCAAGACAGTCATAACATTTCATTAAGTCCATATCTTCACAAGTCTGGGTTTTCCCTCATTTCGTAGTCCAGGGAAAAAAACAGTCCTGGTTTTCTCCCACTCTGTATTCTGGGAAAAATCCAGTCCTGATTTTTTTTTCACCCATTCCGTACTCAGGGAAAAATCCAATCCGGGTCTTCCCCCATTCCATACTCAAGGAAAATCCAGTCCGGGTTGGCAAATCTTGGCAAGGATTAATTCCTTGAAAGTATATTCTACTTAAGAACATGTCACATCTATCATAAAGAAAGATGAATCTTTCCTCATAAACCATATCTTCACTAAGGTACAAGAAAGGCAGGGAAACTGATTTTCTCTGTAAACATTTGAATGCATAAAAGATTAAAATAACAGATTAGGAGCTCTACTGAAAGCAACTTCAATTTACTTTGGGTTATGGTTGGTTTGGCTGATGTGGGTATTTTCCATTAGCTTGCATTCTACTGCTGTGTTATAATAATGTATAAAATCAATGATCATTCAAGATAATAAAGAATAGGGACACTTTTTTGAAACACTTGTGATTGCATGTAATAATAAGCTGCATACATATCATGCATACAATTTTGTTTCCTCTTGCCTGTGCAATTCTGTCTTTTACGGGATATTTGGGACTTTGGCCACTAAAGAAAAAGGTAGAAGCTTTTCATTCTAATTGACATCCCTCCCTGCTCCTTTTCAAGCTGATTTTGCACTGGTAAAATGATGTTCTGTTGTTTAAACCTCACATTCAATGTAGTGTGATCCTGAAGTTTCACTTCTTGCTTTTCTTCACCAAAAGTAAAAACAGTCTCACATTTGCCTCGTGAGTGCTGCAGTTATGCCTTTTTGCAGTGTACTTTTATCTTTTATCCCCTTGACTTTCTGTGAGGACATCAGCATTTTTTGGCATCAAAAGAAGACTAAAGCATCAAATCAAATGCATTAAATCAAACCTCAACAAATATTTCCTTTAAAGAAAGTTGAAATCTGATATCATATAAGCTGGGAAGGGTGGGCAGAAAGTCATGTCAGTTCATGCTGAGCAGGTTTGAACTTATGAGTATCAGGCTTTGCCAGTCAGTACCTGGACGTCCACCAGAGTTGTTGTCAGTGGAACTAAACATTCCCAGGATCTTCCTTCCCATTCCAATTGATTTTCTCTTCATAATTAATTAATGGGCAAAAAACCCAAAAATATTCTAGATCAGCTTCATAACCTGTGGTTCTGTCTGTTCGCTCTCTATTGATTGGAAAATAAAGGACATTTCTGTTCAGCTGAGGTGTTATCAAAATTTACAGCCAAACCCTCCTGGCTGTAGGCAGCAAGTTGAGAAATAGGTTGGGACAGGATCACACACACAACTCTAAGTGTCAGCATTCACAATCTTGGCTCTTTTCATTAAAATCCCTGTGTGATTTTAAGAATTAAAAGCCCTTTTTTAATCAAGAGGCTTTCTTTTATTTCTAAACATTGATGGTCAGCACAATTTTTTCCCCCCTTTTAAGAAGTGATCTGAATGCTGTTTTGACAAAACTGAAATCATGTCAAAAATTTCATCTGCTGTAGTTATTTTGCCTAAAAGCTGATCATTTATCAGACATCACTGGAGAATGGGTTGTGTCTACTTCCTAGAAAGATTTTTGCTTTGCAAACCCATGCTAATTAAAAGTCATATATTGAAACATTGCTCCCATGGAGGGCTGTTGCAGTAGAAGATCAAGGGAGATGAAAAAAAGCAGAAATCAAAAATAATTAGAAAAGTTTAGTATCATTTGGTGTATTTAGCAGATTATGAGGATGTGTTCTGCCTGTATTCAGTTTTGTTCAGCACACAAATAAGTAGGATTGGTGTTGTTTTGAAAATTAGATTGTCAACAGTGCTGTGGACGATGCTTCAGAGTATAAATACAAGTTGGTTTCTTTCTGCTCATCAAAGAGGAAAGAACTATTAATAGAAAAGCATAATAAAAAAAAGAGAAAAAAATCTGTATATTGTTTTGAAGGTTTTTTATTTTTTTTTTTTTCATCCTAAAGTTTGCTTCCAGTCTGATTTCCTGTGTTTATTGTCTCTTTTCCCCAAGGGAGATGCATTAGCAAAGCGTGGCTATGTGATGGCGATATTGATTGTGAGGATCAGTCTGATGAGGATAATTGCGAGGGCTATTTGTGTGGACCACCAAAATACCCTTGTGCTAATGATACCTCCATCTGCCTACAGCCTGAGAAGCTCTGCAATGGGAGAAGAGATTGTCCTGATGGATCTGATGAAGGCGATCTTTGTGGTACTTCTTTTAGACACATTTTTCTGATTGTTCATTATACTGTCTGTTGCAATACCTCCTGTTGAGAAAAAGGTTTTTCATGTTAATCGTGCTGAAATTTTACCACCAGAGCCTATGCGAGGATTTTTGTTTGGTTAAAATCGTAATGAGTTTATGGCTGAAGTATTAGTTTTCTTCAAATAAGGCAAAGGGGGCAAGTAATTAGTTTTCAAACCCTTAAAACATTCCTGAAGGTAAACAATTTAATGGGCATTGATGTGTAGGAAAGTTCACCTCATTTGCAGCTCTCTCCAAATACAAAAGCCTGAGTTCATACCATGGAATAGTTTGGCTTGGAACCAACCATTCCAACCCTTCTGCCATGGGCAGGGACATCTTCTGCTATCCGAGGTTGCTCCAAGCCCATCCAACCTGACCTTGGACACTTCCAGGGATCCAGGGGCAGCCACAGCTTCTCTGGGCAACCTGTGCCAGGGACTCAAAGACCCTCAAAGTCAAAAATGGCTTCCCAATATCAAATCTGTCCTCTGTCAGTTTGAAGTCATTCCTCCTTGTCCTGTCACTCCATCCCTTGTCCAAAATCCCTTCCCAGCTTTCCTGTAACCCCTTTAGACACTGAAAAATGTTTTAAGGTCTCCCTTAAAGCCATTTTTTCTCCAGGCTGAACACCCTCAGCTCTCAGTCTGTTTCTAGAGCAGAGGGGTTCCAGCTCTTGGAGCATTTTTGTGGCTTTCCCTGCTCTTGCTCCAAAAGGTCCTCATCCACCTCATGCTGGGAACCCCAGAGCTGGATGCACTCCTTCAGGTGGGGCCTCACAAAAACAGAGGGGAAGAATCTCCTTCCTTTGAGGTCCAGCTTTATTTGAAGCAGCTGCTGCAAGCTCACATTTCCAGGTCATGTTCTGCTTCTCATCCACATCCTCCTCCTCCTCCTCAGTGCTGCTCTCAATCCGTTATTTCTCCAGCCTATGTTTGTTCTTGGGATTGCCCTGACTCAGTGCAGGTCCTTGTACTTGGCCTTGTTGAACTTCAAGAGGTTTGCAGAGGCTGCACCTTTCAAGCCTGGCAAGGTCCCTCTGGATCTTTCCCCTCCTTTGACAGCCACAACTTGCTGAGGGTGCCCTCAATTCCACTGTCCATGTTACTGATAGAGGTGTTAAATGGTGTCAGCCCCAACACTGGCTCCTGAGAGGTTGCAGTAAAGCTACCAGATGAATGGTTGCATATTAGGTAATTTTAAAAACAAATATAGAAATCTGTTTTAGAAATGATAAATTATGTTTGCATGTCTTTTTAGGAAGCCTTTTTAGGTGTTTTAGTTGACTTTAAGTATATACAATGTAACTGNGATCCACTTGGATTGGATATGGAGCTGTGCTAAAATCTTGAGAGGTTGCAGAAAAGCTACCAGATGAATGGTTACACATCAGGTAATTTTAAAAACAAGTATAGAAATCTGTTTTAGAAATGTTAAATTATGTTTGCATGTCTTTTTAGGAAGCCTTTTTAGGTGTTTTAGTTGACTTTAAGTATATGCAATGTATCTGACAGCCCCTGCAGCCCATAATTATTTCTTTTCCATGTTATTTTAGATGAGTGTTCGCTTAACAATGGTGGATGTAGCCATCAGTGTTCTGTGGTTCCTGGAGGAAGAATTGTGTGTTCCTGCCCTGCAGGATTCAACCTTACTATAGACAACAAAACTTGTGAGATTGTGGATTACTGTACCAAGCACCTGAAGTGTAGCCAAGTTTGTGAACAGCATAAAAATACTGTCAAGTGTTCATGTTACGAAGGCTGGAAGCTCAGTAAGGATGGAGAAAGTTGTGTTAGTACTGGTAAGTTGAAATTTGGTGCATGTTCAGTATTCAGGATGTTCATAGCTGTTATTTAATAGCCATTTACTTAGAGCTTATTTCACTTTTTTTTTTCTGTATAAGAAATACAGGCTGGGATTATCTAAATATGGGGTTGATGGCAATCTGAGGACTCATTAAAACTGTCCCTATTCTTGATGTAAAAAGGGTACTGAAATATTAGGTTGTTGCTAATCTAAGAAGGTTAATACCAGATGTTTCTAGGAATGTTAATACAGTATAAATCTGAAATTGCTCGAAGTTTTATACAGTTTTTCATGTGTAGTTAAAATGCATGGAATATATGTATAAACACAATTTTACATTCTACTATGTATTTTTAAGAAATAGATCAATCTGTAACATCATGGTATTGATCAGTATTTGTTGAAGGTTCAGAAGGTTAATTTTGAACATGCAGTTATGTGCTGCCTGTTAGCATTCAAGATTTAAACTGTTTTTTTCCCCCTAAGGCATTCTGGTTTTAGACAGCACTAAAAGCTTGCTCAGCTCACTAATCAAGATGAAAACCAACATGAGCCTGAACAGGAGAGGGGAATGAATTCCCCTCATTGCTCACTATTGATAACTACTGAAGCATAATTTGGAAACTATGTTAGGGGTGTGTTTTTCAGGTGCAGGGTTGTGTGTAAAGCAGAATGTGCAATATAAACTTTAAAATAATATTGACTTTGCTGTCTGGATTTTCATAATTCAGTTTAGGATTCTTTGACAATTGTATTCTATATGACCTTTTTTGCTTTGGTAGTGTATTAGCAATTCTGAATAGAAATATCTCCCACACTGTCTGCTGCTTATTTGGATATTTCATAATTCAGTAAATATGATTAAGAAGTTATTTATTTATTCTTACTCTGCAGTGACTTTTGTTAAAGTTATTGCTTTATGTTAGTGCTTTGGTCTGGTTGTCAATGATTTTTTGATCAATCTTATTTGCTATATTATGGATATTTCCAGTAGCTGAAAAAAGTGTATTTGTACTGGGTTAGAGAAATGAGAGGATTAACAGAATTTTAAGACAGTGTTAGTAATTCATATGAGAAAAGTTTGAAACGATCAAGTAGAAATAACCAATATTTGGAAACTAAACTGGAAAAAAACTAAGTGAAGTATACTCACTTGTGCTATAAAATAGGATAAGTGAGACTACACTTACTTGGTTTTTCTTAAGCCCATGAGATATTTCTGCTTAATTTTTACTGGTGTTGGTGAGAATCTGAAGTTATAAATTGATTTTTCCAGATTTTTTTTCGAAGAAGGTAATACTAAAGATATGATCTGAGACCTGTGATGTCAGCTGATATGAAGAAAAATGATACCTTTCTTTACAAACTGTAATGATACTTCTCTAATGACATCAAAGCTGTGACAACATTATTCCATATTAAATATATGGCATGTGCTTTTAGAGTCACTAATCATCTTGGCCCTTTTCTGATTATTTAATTCAAAAGGCACGAGAAGTTCTCTGGAGGACAGATCCTCTGACACTTCAGTTGTTCACTGTGTGAAGGGCATTTTAGGAAAGTGAGAAAAATTTTGGTTCCATTTGTGAATCTGTGAGACTAAAAATGTCCCCATCATTGAAGTCTTGGTGCTTGAAATCTTGAATGAACTCAGAATGAAGAAAAAAACTTTTCTATAATACTATTCCAAGAAAAGTTCAAAGTGACCTTATGAAGATAAGCTGTCCCCCAAATGCCAAACTACTATTTCAATAATACCAGTTGTTACGAAGTGATTCTTAGAACAGGCATAGTGATTTAAAATGCCTTGAACAAGGAGTAGGTGTGTATTCTATTATAACAGTAACTAATCTGTTTTCCAGAAGAAAAAATAAATTACTCAGAAGAAAATGAGAGCATTGCCCTTTAGCCACTTTTCTTTTCTATCAGAAATAGCATTTTCCTATGTATAGGAAGGATTTCACACATACACAGCAATAACATGTACAGTAGGTACGCAGCACATTTTCAGAAGATTGTAAAAACATTTATTTATGAGCCCATTAGAATGGGAATATGAGTGCTGAAAATGCAGTAATTATGTGATTCTAACTTTTTTCCTGACTGCATCAGGATCAGAATCAAAAAGTGTGTTTGTCAGAGAAATCTACTGAATTGCCAGTGAAATATAATGAGTTACAGAATGATAAGTATATAGAACTAAAATGCTTGAATTGAGCAGGTCTTGTCTTTCTAGTTTCTGTTTCAAAGCCTTTCTTAGTCCCCTTCCCTTCCCTTCCCTTCCCTTCCCTTCCCTTCCCTTCCCTTCCCTTCCAAGCCGGCCGTGCCCAAGCCGTATCCCATCTCTACGGGCACCTGCAAATACCAGCAGCGCACTCTGTTCTCTCTCTCTTCCTTCCTGCCTTATTTACCTTTTGGTATTACAGTGCCTGCCCTGGATCTTAGGACTTGCCCTCCCTATTGACCCCTATTCCCGGTGCTGCCAACTCTCCCTGCTGCGAGAACCAGTGGCTCGCTCCAGAGGCCCCTTCCAGCCGAGTCTCCCACAGGTTCTGTCGCAAGCCGCGCAGGGAAGAAGAGATGGCAGCTCCGAGCAGTGGTTGCACCTGGAGCTCGTTTGGGNNCCTTCCCACACCTTCCCTTCCCACACCTTCCCTTCCCACACCTTCCCACACCTTCCCTTCCCTTCCCTTCCCTTCCCACACCTTCCCTTCCCTTCCCTCTCTTTATTTTCTTGTTAAGTTGTCTTCATTTCTTGAGGGTTTTGAGTGTTGTCTTTTTTCTCCTCCAGTGTTTCTGCACTTTCCATGTTTCTTGTTTTCATCTTATTCACTTGCTGTTCTGGCATTGTTACATTACTGACTTCTCAAACACTGAATGTTTCCTTTACATTTAAATTTGTATTGATTGAACTACGAGTGTGTTACAGAGTCCCATTATTCAGCTAGAAAGTCAATACAAATTATATGTTTTCATACTCATGTTCCTGGTTTCTCTTGAAACACATTTCAAAATAAGTTGTGCTGATATATTGCACTTGGTCTTTTAAATGATAATAAGCATTCAGGGGAAAAAAAAAACAACCTGTTCTTGAAAGATATTTAAATTTCATGTTTACATTCAACCTTTCAGACTTTGGTATAATAAATGTTAGATGAGCTCAGAAATACTTAGCTTAGTTTAAAATTGACTGTCAGCCTTTTCTAAGCAGTGGGAACTCAGTTATATGACTTCATATATGTATGTATATATTTGGAAAAGAGGATGAGGTGTTTGATCTGTCTTAGCTGGTTTGAAACTCAATTTTTTGTTATAATTTCCAGATACCTTTCAATATTAAAATGAAGGGGGAAATAGTCCAGTCCTCTCTGAGCAATATCAAACTTTTAATGAAGGGGTTTTTTCAGAGTCTTTGTGAAGTTATTGTTTCTCGTTGAGGTAATTTTCATTAAAGCACAATGTAGATTGCTTGCTGTGCTGCTGCTGTTACAGTAAACTTCAATCAAACAATAAGCTTCAGTCAGAATTTTTCCTAAGAAAGAATTTTAAATGTAACCCACTGGAAAGTGTGAAGCATTATAGTTTATACACTCTTTTTTGATGACACTGTTTAAGCAGTTTTCTTCTATCAGAGGCTTTTATTACAGCTTTTCATGTAGTTTATACTTTGTTTGTATCATATATTTTACACACTAAACTTTATGGTAAAAAAGTTTGAGGCATTTATGAAATCACACAATGCAGAAATGTATGATTTTTCTCTAATAAATTGTTAACAGTTAATTTTCCTGGAAGTTTCAAAGAATGTAATCAATAACCATTATAGTGATTTGAGATTTTACTAAAATACTCTTCATCAACTTGCAGAATAAGAAGTATTTGGTCTCAATTTCTAAAAGAGGAATCAGGAGAAAAACGTCAAATTTTGAGTTCATCGAGTGATTGAAGCATAAGTTTTTTTTTAAAAATTACTTGATTGAGCCTGAAAGTTCCAATTCACTGAATGTGGCTGATTTTATAGAGTGATTGAATGATCAGGTTGGAAGGAAGATCAAAGCCCAGCTAATGCTGCTGCTGTTTATCTGCTTTCCAAGGCCTTCAGGACACCCTCAGTGCTAAACTCCCAAGTTTCCCAGGGGTGATAGGTTTTATTGCCTCACTCTCCTTAAGATTTTTGTTTTTCTGGTCTTCCTGAGTCTTCCTGGTCCAGTTTAAGCCTTTAATCCTTGGCCTACTTGTCATGTATACAGAAAACAGGATTTTTCCCATTTTCAATTCATAAGCCTTTTATGTCTTAAGAGAATTTGATGTGCTTCCACTCATCATCTTATTCCTTTTTTTTTTTTAAGATTAAGCAGTTCCAGATTGCTCATTCTTCCCTTGCAGGCCATGATTTCTAGACCTCTTAGAGCACCTAGAGGTCTTGCATTTCCTCTTGCATTTCTGTTTTGATTCACACTCTTATTTAAGAGCTGTGTTCAGAGGAGGGTGCAGTAGTGCAGGCTGTTGTTAGCCAAGCTTAGGGGAAGGGTTTTGTCGTGTTTATTGCAATTGTAAATCCTGTCAAGTTACCACTGAACTTTTCATAAGGATAATTTTCACTGTAGGTTATTTATCAAGCTGTACTTCCACTACTTTGAATAAAAAAAAAAAAACGTTCCAACAGAGCACACATTAATCAGGTTTCTTTTCTCCCATTGTGTTGTTAATTGCTGAGAAATAATTAAAAAAAAAAAAAGGTACTGGTGATGATTATGACTTGTGTTCTTATGCATTGGAATTGCCAAAAAACCCCATAGGTGAGTAGCCTCCTTCATAATAGCTGCCAATTTATCAGAATTTGGGAAGAGCCATTAAAGTGTGTCTCAAGTTCAGATAACTGGTGCTTGTGAAATAGCTGCTAATGTCAGTGATCCTGTTCTGCACTAAATTATTTAACCACTGCAGAGCTTTGAAAAATTGGCTTTGCAGAAAGCCATTCATTGCTTTAACAAGTAGGAGGCTCATTTGGAAAGTTCAAGCCAGATTGTGAACGAGTGCTTCAAGAGCAGAAACACAGCTCTGCTGAGGTGCCTGATTAGCTTAAAGCATCACAGATAATTTAGTCTGTGTGTGCAATGGGCATCAGGAGGAGAGGAGCTGCAGGAGGAAAGGAACAGTGAAGCAGTCAAGTGAATGAGCAAGAGATAAACTGAGTATTTTCAGAGACTCTCAGGAGTCTTGAAAAGCAGGAATATTGCCTATTGCTGTAAACTGGCAATAAACTTTAACAGAAATGACTGTTTAATTGTATGGAAAACAAACTTCCCACTATAATCTGTATTTCACTCCAGGAGAAGGAACTCGGGGATGTGGGAGCAACAACTACTTCCCCACAGAAAAGGATTCCAGTGGAAAAATATCTTTATAAAAGTGGATATACTGAGTTGATTCAACAGTTAATAGAATTTCATTTTTGTCTTCCTTGATTGTTTTGTTAACAAAGCTGCTTGCTTGAAAAACTTTTCCTAATCTGTGTAAGAACTATATTAAGAAAAAAAAAAAATCAATTTCATAGTATGGTTGAACAATGCTTAGAGTGTCTACAGATATTTTTATTCACTTTGATATGAACTCACTGGCACAAATTGTGTAGCGTTAGTTGATTAACAATGGAAGGAGAAGGTCATTGGTAGCTGGATTTGTGATGACATGTATCAGTAAGCACATAAAATGTTAATTTTCTTGCTTGTTAGTTTGACATGAGGGGTTTTTTTTTAAGCACTTCAATTGAAAACACAAGTTACACTGTATATTCAAAGGGTACATTATATATTAGTAAATTGTTTCAGCTAATTGGCCTTTGATACAATGTATATTTTAATGTTTTTATTTTTCTCAACCTTTTGAGAAGCAGATTTTAAATTTGATAACGTGACTTTTTAAAGCTCTAATTATGGGCTCATTGTGCTATAGCTACAAAATACACTTCAACAGTTGAGTCTGATATTCCCAAATTTAATATCTAGTATCTCTAGTTGGGATCAAAGATAATGCTAAAAGGGAGAATTAAGAAGTCAGTTGGACTGAAAAAGTAATTGAAAGACTCCTTATCAAAAGATGAATTGTTTTAATCATCTGTTTCTCCTGATAAAGTATTCTGTCGTTCACCTTCCACTTGTCATTTACATCAATGTGTAACAATATCTTTTTTTTATTATTCCTTTGAAATGTTTAATCTTCTTCTTCCAGATCCATTTGAGGCTTTCATAATTTTTTCTATTCGACACGAGATCAGAAAAATTGATCTTCACAAGCGTGACTACAGCCTCTTAGTTCCTGGTTTAAGAAATACAATAGCCCTCGATTTTCATTTCAGTCAGAGTTTACTGTACTGGACAGACGTGGTGGAGGACAAAATTTACAGAGGCAAGCTCTCTGATACTGGAGGTATGGATTGAATCTTTATTGTCTTAACAGTGAGAACACCTCAGCAGTTACAGGGTGTTAGACCTGATCAGACATAACTGAGCTGCCATTCACAGAAAGAGAATTTATGATGCATTCTGGCTTTCAAAACCTGTGTATCTAGGTTGTACTTCATGTCTAGCCAGAAAAAGACTTTTCTTATCAAAGTTTCCTTTTGCAATGTTCTAGAGGGGGAAGAAAATGGCAAATGGCTGATATTTCTTCACAATGCAATGAGTGCCATATTGATTTATTTCATTTTTTTGCAGTTTATCTTCACCTTATTAAAAAAGTATAAGAATTTATTGGATGTCTGATAAATTATCTCCTCTCACTAGGCGAAGGATGCTGCTTAAAATTATTTAGCATTCAGAAAGACATTTTCTTTGCTCTGGTGACATAATGATGGCCTATAACTCAATATAAGCTCATAATATATACAAAAGCATTTCTACAAAATGTTATTTTTTGAAGTGTATATTGCAGTGTTTTAGTCTAAAAGGCAGACCCCAAATAATCCAGAATTCACTCTAAGAACATTGGATAAGCTTACATGTCCATTTTCATTCTACCACTCTCTACATTACTTCTTTAAGAATCTTTTTTCATCTCTCTTTTTTTTTTTTTTTTTTTTTTTTTGTTTTCTAAGGTGTTAGTGCCATTGAGGTTGTGGTGCAACATGGCCTGGCCACTCCTGAAGGTCTCACTGTAGATTGGATTGCAGGAAACATTTACTGGATAGACAGCAATTTGGACCAAATTGAAGTAGCAAAACTAGATGGCACTTTGAGGACAACGTTAATCGCTGGGGCTATGGAGCATCCAAGGGCTATTGCTTTGGATCCCAGATATGGGTAATTATAAATTATAAAAACAGTACTTTTTTCTTGTTGCAAAGCCTTTTAAAGATCTTTAAGTGTTACATTTGTTTCATTTCCTTTTTTGATGTGACTTACAACTTCTAACTGGTCTTTGATAGTTCTTGAAAGTCTATTTTGAGTGATAAACAATCCATTATTTGTGTATTTTTCCTTAGTGAAATGGATTAAAAAAGTGGTAAATAGGGTGATATGGGAATCTGTTTGTTGGCAAATTACTTACCTTGCCATGTTGTTGTTTCATTTATTTTATTTTTTTAAATGTGGATGATAATAACTGGAACCTTTGGTCTAATCCTTCTGTGTGGTTAATGGACAGATTTAGGTGATTCTTATCACTTGAAGACTAATTTTTTGGGTTTTTTTTGGTGGGATTTTTTGTTTGGGTTTTTTTTTTTGCCTTTTTGGGGTTTTTGGGATTTTTTTTTTAAATTTGTTTGTTTGTGGTTTTTGTTGGGTTTTTTCCAACGGTTTTGGGCAGGTTTTTGGGTTTTTTTTTTGGTTTGTTTCTTTGTAGGACTGTTTGTTTGTTTTGTTTGTTTTTTTTTTTGGTTTTCTGGTGGGACTATAAAAATACACATTAGATGTTACTGGAAGCCTAATGGCTGACTGAGGTGAATCACACCTGTTGTGTTTGGTTTTCATCTCTAACGTGGAGATAATGCTTGCCAGCTTCTGTCAGTATTTTTTCTACCTATTCATTAGGGGTATTCTTTAAACCAGAATATTAGGTATAGTCAGTAACAATATCCTCTTCCCATAATTATTGTTCTTTCAGAGAGGAAAACAAAAGAACCAAACACATAAAACCAACAAAAGCCACAAACCACCAACCACAAATTAAATGTGGCCAAATATAGCACGAATTATGAGTTTTCAAAGTCATGATATTTAATATTGTTTAGGAATTTGCTGTTTCATCTGTCTTCTCTGAATATTTCTCTCAGAAGCAAAGCTGTGAATATTAAAATAAAAATTGATAAAAGTCACAGATTCTGGGACCTAAATTGTGTGTTAGGATGTACATGATTTAATGATTAAAGCTGTTGCCCTCTCAACCGAGATGCTAGAAAGCTTATTTACAGAGTGCATCGCTTATCTATAAAGATCTTTAAAAAGAGGCCTCCTGTGGGCAGAAAAATCGGCAGAGAAGTTGTTCAAATTAAATGGTTGGGAGGGAAAAAAAAAAATAAAATCACCACTCTTCTTGAAACTGAAGGCTTAATCTGCCTTTTGAAGAGCTAGAAGCAATTGATGCTACATTATGTTAGAAGTCAGGAAAGAAAACATCTCTAAACACAGGAATATCTCCTCAATCCTTTCACAAATAAATAGGAATAAACACAGGTGATTAAAGGGAAGGGGTTTTGTTAGGACTGCACAAATCCTGTATCCCAGTGGAGGCGAAGCTGTCACAGCTGCACTCCAGCCTGCAGTGGGACTGAGCAGGTGTTTCCAGTCCACACACGTACAGATGTATGCAAAATAAACATCCATAGACAAACACATTCCTGGCCCAGTCTGCACAAACAGAAACTCAGCACTGAGACAAGCAAAAAGCACCAGTGGGCTCATCCTGTAAACCTCCCTGGCTGTTAAGGTTGAAGGTTTTTTAGTGGGAAATACGAAAACTTGTCAGAAGTTTTGCTGCAGTCTGGCTCTTTGCAATTAACTCTTTACAACTAACCACAAGTTTTCCTATCAAAGGTATTATTTTCCTTTAAGAAGTCTGTGTGTTGTTGAAAATTCAGTAAGCTAAGAAGACTTAATCTCTGCCTTCTTGGTGATGCTGCTTCTGTTATTTAACAAGACACTTCTTTGGCTATAACAGTGAAAGTTCTCCCTTTTAGAAAAATATTGGAGATGATATAAAACTGAGACACAACAATACAATCTGTCTTTGAAGTTTTCTTAGCAAGTGTAATCTGTATAAAATTCATTAGTGACATAGCAAAATCCAGGAGTCTTTGGAACACTTAAGAGTAGATGAAAATCTCTGGTTTAGCCTGTTCCTTGATCCCTGCTACCTCAAATCACCTTTCTTCCCATTCTCCTCCCCACCCTTCTTACTTGTGGATTGCTTTCAAAGGCTCTCACTATAATTTCTTTTAATGAGCTGTGTTTCTAATTATACAGGGAAGACAAGACAAGCTGCCACTGTATAAATGGACTTGAAGAAAGGAATGCTATTAAACCCCTAGCTTTAAAAACTTGTTTATTTTCATGATGGCTCTAACACTAATAATGAAATATTACCTCTATGTTATCCTATTACTTCAAGGAATTTAAGTTGCCCAAATTGATCTATGCTTAATCCTTTCATTTAAAGTATGTAAGTGGTTGAACCTTTTTTCCAACTGTTGTCTCATAACTATTTCAGATTTTTCTTCACACTTTAATATTTTCTTTCTTTTCCTTTTCCTGTCACCAGAATTCTGTTTTGGACAGACTGGGATGCAAATTTCCCTCGCATTGAATCAGCTTCCATGAGCGGAGCAGAGAGGAAGATCATCTACAAGGATATGGACACTGGAGCTTGGCCCAATGGCCTCACTGTGGATCACTTTGAAAAAAGAATAGTGTGGACAGATGCCAGGTAAAGTGGTGACAGCGTCCTCGTTGCCACTGAGAAATCCTTACTCCTCCATAGGGAAATGTGAGCTGCAGTGTAAGTGGAATGTAGGTATGGGCTGAGGGGTGATGGCTTCTTTCTTGGCTTCTCAGCCTTACTTTGTAGCTGGGATGAAATACAGGAGATGTGGTTTTTACTTGTTTGGACTCAGTTGTTATTGGTTTTTATCTGTGTTACAGTCTTAGAAGTTGTGAGTTCTGCTAACAAGGTAAAACAAGGCTAATAATAGTGGTTCTCTGCAGAGGTTTTTCAAGGACCTTTGGTCCAATAATGATTTGCCAACTGAATTATTTTGATTTTTAATTCAATATTCTAACTTCTAAGTTCAGCAGTGTGGATTTTCTTATTCAATTATAAGACATTATCTAAACTCATGAAGAAGAAGGAAGAAGAAAGTGAAAAAGAAGTATTTAGCTACTGCCTTAAAATCTCTATCTTTACAAATGTGTATTAATATATTCAAAACCTTAAATCTCAAATTTTTCACCCAGTGTTGCTATACTTTCTATTCAAACTACACATGCATGATTTTAATGTTATCACTTATTTTTGGAAGCCTGTCCCAAGGCTTCAGATCAAATGCAGGGTTTTCTTGTGGAACACTGCCTTCCAGCACTGCGAATTTAAAATTCTCAGCCTCCAGGGTTCCAACAATGCACATTATGGACATAAAGACAGAGCCCTGGGCATGCACATGTACAATATGTGCATTTATTTAATTGCCCTCCCAGCTGTGCTATCACTCGTGGTCCCTGTGCCTTACACAGCAGTTCCCATATGTCCTCCCTGACACTCACCCATGGAAGGCCCGAGTTAGTTCATTATTTATTCTCATAAGCTCATCTGAAAGAAAACTGAGTTTTCTGTTGTATTTCTCACATCATGGAGGTAAATTAAAGCATTATGTAGACCAGTATTTCATATGTCTAGTTAAATTAATAATGTGAATTAATCATCTATTAAGTTAATGATTGCACTGCAAAAATTCTTTGACCTTGCCACACTTACAGAGTAAGGTTTTTTACATGTTTTGCCCAATGTCATAATGGCTGTGTAATTTTTTTTTTTTTTTTATTTTTACATAATCTTAAATTTGGGATTGTCTTGTAGATCGGATGCCATTTATTCTGCACTGTATGATGGAACCAGCACCATAGAGATTATACGAGGTCACGAATATCTTTCTCACCCTTTTGCTGTTTCTTTGTATGGGAGTGAAGTATATTGGACAGATTGGAGGACCAATACCCTCGCCAAAGCCAACAAATGGACTGGCCAAAATGTCAGTGTAATACAAAAAACAAGTGCTCAGCCATTTGATCTCCAGATATATCATCCAAGTCGTCAGCCACAAGGTAAATATTTAGAGAATAATTTATTACTGCTCCTCTGAGGGGGGAAATGAATATTCTTTTTATATATAAATATCTATATTATTTGTAGAATAATTAATTATTCCTCCTCTGAGGGGGAAAAGTCCGTATTCTTTTTACATATCAATATCTGTGTATGATTTTGCATTGAGCTGTTGTATTCAGCATTAGAAGAATTCTGGTGCACACAACTCATGTGGGAGAAGTTTTTATGGGTTATATATATATACACATTTCTATATAGCTTAGGATGTACCAATCAAAACTGCAATGCTAAAAAAGATTTTTTTTTTCTTTTTTTTTTGGCGAGATATAACAAAAGACAATGGGTTGTTTGAATCAAAAAGAATCACTGTCTTTTGTACAGAAATATTGGAAAGTAAAAAATACCTCTGGGGGATGACCAACAGTAGGTACAGAATGTTCCATGTTCTCTGGAAAAAGTTTAACTTTCCTGGCAAGAAGTTAATGTTAATGCAAACTACTTTAGAATTCATCTCATTTATACTTGCTGTTGTTTGGTTGGTTGGTTTTTATTTTTTTTAATACTGAGAAATTATATTTTGTTTAAGTTCTCATCCAGGGTTTGTAGTGCTCAGGAAGCCTCTTAGACTTTTATGTTAGTAGGTCCTGATTTGAAAACATCAAATCCTGACAATTTTGGATGGCTTTGTAGATGTATTGGATCCAAGTCCTGCATTAGTTACACACAGAAAACTGTGACTAAAGCTCTCATGGAAATGAGTACCAGCAAGTAAAATTCTCCCTGCACACTAGAAGGCAAAGGATTTGAAAAATGTTCCCTAATAGCACATGGAAAAAAGGAAAAGCAATGGATACCACTCATTGGTAGTTGGTGTGTTGCAGTGTGGTGAAAACTGTGATCTCTCAATATGTATTGTCAGGATACGTTTTCCTGATGGTTTTATTTTAAAATAATAATGAATGTATATTGAAGATGAATGTTACTGGTTTTCAGTGACTATCAAGTGTCTTGGACTTCATCACTTTCTGAAATTAGGCACTCATTTCCCTTAATCTTCAGAACTTACTTTTTGGGGCAGGATATTAGTGTAGGAACATGTCTGATTTCCACTTAAGGTAATATGTGTGCTCAGGCAGATAAAATAGGAGTGGAGTAAATATGCATCTCTGCACACACCTTTTTATTAAAGGAAATAATATTTTTTCCCTTTAATAAAAAGGAAAAAATTCCTTTTTATTTGTTTTCATTTTGTTTTGTTTCAGGTTTTTGGGTGGTTTTTCTGCTTAGAGTTTTTTGGCAATTTTCTTTTAATGGGTCAGCTCCCAGACTTTGGGATTTGAGGAACTGTGTTCCATATTTGGTGTTTCTAGAGTAGCAGTAGAGTTGCTATTTGCCTTTTCTTGCTGTCAGAAAAAGAACAACTCTCTTCTGTTTGGACTGGGGGCAGGCAGTGTCTTCGGAGGGATTCTGTAGCCTAGGGAGACATCAGTCAGCATTCCACTGTCACAGATATCTTGGCCTCCAGGCAAGTAAAAGCTCTAGAAGAGCCTTCAGTTGTTTCTTTTTTTTTTACAAAATCAAGAAGTTCGAGTATCAAGTTGTGTAATTGCATCTTTTATGATGTAGAAAACACTGGATTCTGATTTATTATTGGCCTTCTGGGTTTGCTCTAAATTATTGTCTTCCAGCAGAAGCAATTTCTTTCTCCGCATCTCCAGCACCTTTTTATTTGAGCTAAAGAAATGATGATACTGCCTGATTACTTGTTAATTTTTCCTTTGAATTTGTAGTTATTTTTCAATAAGTGAGCAAGATAGTGTGCAGGTTAGAATCCCAAAATAAAATTAACAGTAGATTTACACTGCAAGGTGCCAGTTTTAATAGAGCATTGGTAGATGAACATTCTGTAGTTTCATCTCCACAGATCTACATCTGGGTCACCTATGTGGGTGAAAGTTTATTAGCTTTTAATATATATCAAGCAAGTTATTTTGATTGAAATGAAGTAGAGCAGAGCTAAATAAATTACTCTAGCCTAAAGGCACAGTTTTTGAGTTAACTTAGGACAGATGCTAATTTAAGGTAGCACAGGTAGAGTGAGATATTGGTGTGGGTGATGAGTTCATCTGTCAGTAAAGCACAGGGGATTGTGGAAGGCTTCCCCCCTGATGCAGAATATTCTCAGCAATATGAGCTTGAGGCCCACTCATCTTCCCAGAATCAAAGCTGTTTGTCAGGAATGCTGTTATGGTGACAAACACAGGGTTTCTAGGAAGACTTCTCAAAATTTTTTCAAGTACAATTGTATTTTAAAAACCCCCTTGCTGCAAAGAACAAGGTCTGTTTTAGTCAGGAGAAATTGTACCAGTGCACAACTGAGGACAGTGATAAGAGGGGTAAATATAGAGCATTGGGAGGATCACAGCTTGAAAACACTTACAAAGCTGTGAATTTCTCACACATTCCTTTTTTTTCTTCTTTTTTTTTTTTTTTTTCATTTCTCAAGGGTATTAATTTGAATTAAAATTAAAAACCAAACACGGCAATGGCATTATATTTCTTTCTGCAGATGAATTTTTTATTTAAAAATCAGGACAAGCAGTAAAATAACTGTTGAGTATAAAGCATATTGGTACCATTGGGCTGGTTTTTAGTTAAAAAATGAAGAAAATTTAACTTCAAAGCACTGTTTTGTTACAAAATTCTACTGAAGGCCAGATTGCCAGCTGTTTAAAATAAATAAATTCTTAGAGAAATGTAGCTTAAGATGGGGAGAGCTAAAAAATTTTATTAGTTTGAGATTTTATCATAACCTTGTATACATTCTTTTTGCTTAAAAACTAGCAGAAAGCTTGGTGTCTGTACTATAAATCATGCAAAATATATATGCTAAAATATATATGTTATAATATTACTTATAGTTTTATTATATATATGCAAATTATATTTTTCTTAGCATCATCAAGAATTATGCTAATTTCATTCTAAGAATATTCTTGTTTAGTTTTCTGGTGAATATGTAGATTTTTATACTAATTTTTGAACTGAATGATTAAAAACTGAAACGGAGTGATTAGAGAAAATATTTACTTTAGAGCTTACGCATCCGATCAGTCCTAACCTGCAAATTTTGAAGACAAGTGCTAAAATAATCAGATACAATCAGTCAATTTAAAGATTTAACTTGGCTGACTACTTTGGCCTTAGGAAAAGCAATTCTATTGGAAGTATTGACAGTGAGCAGAGGATTAGATCTGTAACTGGTTTTAAATATGAGTGGGAATCGATTGCCAGCAATTTGAAAGGACCTTTTGATGTAAGTGTAGTGCAGATATTTGAAGGCAGAACCTGAACACGTTGTGCACCATTAAAGTGTAAGATCAAACTTTGTCTCGCTGAAATCTGGTGCCACGAAGGGACAAGTTCGATATGAAGTCAATGCAGGGGATAAGTTGGCCGTAGGAAATGCATATTGAGAGGTTGTCAGAGTAAGTGTTCATTTGTCAGCTGGTGATGGAATGTCTGAGGGGGTTATTTGTAAGGGTTACTGGTCAAGAAAAATAAGCATTTTGTTTAAATGAAGTTTTGGAGAGCAGTCAAGAAGTAATGTGATGACAGTGACATGTGTATATCTGTGCAGAGCACTGTGAGAGAAATAGATTGGCAAGCAATCAGCAGTGGAAATCAATTAAATAATGAAAAAGGCTGTCCCGTCGGGGAAAATGCCAGTTCTGTGGCTTGCTGTGATCAAAAGGGAAACAGATTGGTGGAAATGATTGGGAAAGGAATAAAGCAGCACAGGTAGTGGTGCTGTATAAATCCATATCGCTGCTGCAGCTTGGATACTTTATACAGATCATATACAGCACATCAAGAAAGCTTGACAGGCTGATCAAGAGCATGGGAAAGGTTTTGGTCTGAGGACAGGTTGGCTGATGCTGCTTGAAATACAGACAGACTTCTGTATGGTGGCAGACTGTGAAATCATAAATGGCATGGAAAAGGTGAGTAACAAATGCATATGAGGTTGTTCACAATAGAAATAAAGGTGTTGGAATGAGCACGAGAAAATAAAAAAAGCCAAATTTTTGAGAGTCAGAGCAATAACAATGTGCCTTCAGGAGAATTAGTTTTTATTAGGAAATAAAGAGCAGGCTTAGCTGTTATTCAGTGAAAGCAGTATGAATATGAAAGGAATATATAAATATGTGCTGCTAGAGGTAATGCTTAGATTATGGTACTTTGCTCCTAGAGTTGTGCATTCATGTGGAAACAAACACATCTGCTTTATAACACCTTTTTTCCACCAGTTTTGTGTTCTGTATGATACAGAGGCAGTTGTGATGTGAACTGTATGTGAACTGAATGACTTCTCTTGGATGCTTGGAGCACACTTGAACCACGCCGCTCTCTTTGAAATGATCATTAACCAGCATGTCTTTAATTTTTTTCTTCTATCTGTTCTTTTTTTGAATTCCATACTCAAATAAAAACTTTGGTGGAGAAGAACAGAACACACTTCTTGCATAGAAAGACAGGATAGGGATTATTATTCTTAATCCAAAGTATGTACTTGTCACAGATGGTTGTATGCACAGAGAGGTTGAAATTCCACAGAAATTACTGCTTTGTATTGGTAAATAAATGAAAGGAAATGTTACAAAAGGACCAAATTTTTACAATCTCACAGCACCAGTGAAAAAATGCCAAAAAATTGCAGGAATTTGAATCTCTAGCTGATCTCCTGATATCCCTTGCAACAGAAATGATTCTGTGATCTCCTCCAAAATATTTCCAAAACTCTGAGTTGTGTTTCCTTTCCAATGTATAGTTCATAGGAATAAATGACTTACAATTATTAATGCACCACTAGTAAATATCTGGAAAGGCTCCCTGGGCCTTGTTAAATTCAGTGTCTTTTCTTCAACTTCACTTTTTTTTGTCCTCCACTTGAAGCTGTGAACTTATTGCCTTTGGTCATCCCAGATTTTCTCACAGTTGTTACTATAGAGAACACAGGAGAAGTGATGTTGAATAAACATTCCTCAATTGTAGTTTCTGGGAAAGGCTGAGTGGCCTCCAGTGCTGTCAGTGCTTAAAAGGGGTAAATGGGATGACTTTATAGAAAACAGTAAAAGTCTGTGATTTTATCTGATAGAATGATGGCTATAATTGTAATTAACCTGTTTTTCCAGAAGTTTTAAAGCTTCATTCTTCCCATAGTACTGGCTAGACAAGTAAGTAGTTAAAGGATCCAGAAATTGCTGGAAAAATTAAGGAACCGTGCATGACAAAAGAATGGTTCAATGAAGCAAACTTTGAGTCAGTCTTCAAATTTTAGTGCTTGAGTTTGAGATAAATTACTTTTGTAAGGAAATTCATACATCAGATTGCTCTCATTATCTAATTACTCATACTGCAGCCTAGTACAATGTTAGAGGAATATATTCTACACTAATTGGTTTTGTTAATTATAAGTTTGTCTTTGAGTCAGTCATTCCCACTTCCCTTTTCATCAAAGTTAATTTTCAAGGGGTTTTTTTTTTTAACAAAGGAAGAGTCAATGTTACTTTCTGTTCATGCTTGAAATGTCTGTTCAGCAGTGGTCTGGAACTTTGGGGATTATAACAAGGAATGAAGATAATGAGAATGATTTTCAGGTTTTGTAAGACTAAGGGGTCTTCTCTGGTCAGCTTTCTTCTTGCTCTTTAAAGCAATTTTAGCACATCTTATTCAATCAGTGAGCTGTAGGAAGCTACTTGTGAAAACCTACACTTAGGAGAGGTTTTCTTTGAGAAAAGTAGAAATACTTTGCTGTGTTTTTTTTTTTTCCTTTGGTTGGTTGGTTGGTTTTTTTTGGTTTTTTTTTCCCCTTTCGAATTATCTTTATGTGTTACATTTCCAACTAATATTCTAGTAGAGAGATCAAATTGCGAGGAAGCATTGAATTTACTGTAGTTCATCTTATAATCTAAGATTTGACTACTGCTTTCACACAATTAAATCTGTTTTCCATCATATTGATATTTTTTTTAATCTCATGCGTTTAGATTAGGAGTGTAAAATTCTATACATTTAAATCTTATTAATAAGCTGCAAAATTAATATTTCCCTGGGAAAATTATATCCAGTGGCTTCCTAAAGTTACAATTACAAATGGTGGCTGCATTAACAAAACAAAAGTTAAATATTTATATATTCTTGGACTAGAGTTAAGTATTAGCCTACAAAAAATGATTAGAGCAAAAGCTCAGTTAATTACTGAGACTGGGTTCATCTTCAGACAGAGTTTTTACCTTTTCACACCTGTTTGACAAACCTTAATTCTAACAGGTGTTTTTACATGTTGTGGTTTTCAATTATCTTGTTTTAGCTTCCAACCCTTGTGCTGCTAACGAGGGCAGAGGCCCCTGCTCTCACATGTGTCTGATCAATCACAACAGAAGTGCTGCTTGTGCCTGTCCACACCTGATGAAACTGTCTTCAGACAAAAAAACATGTTATGGTAAGTTTTCCTCCCACAGCCTGGCAGTTGCATTGATTTCAGAATCAATGGACAAATTAATCTTAAAAAAATAAAATCTCTACAGTGCTTTTTAATGGCGTATTTTAAAGGAGCATCTACTTTTTGAGAATCAATGACTTACTCTAATAGTTGAGGTCTGTGGTACTTTGATATTTGCTGCCACAGCCATTTCTTTATGCTGCTGGTCTTTGTGATGTGTTCATAAAATTTATCTCTGCAAAACAGAAAGCTTTATACTGAAACATGCATCATCCCATCATTATGAGTCAGGTAAGCTGAATAACAAAAAGATGCTTAATAGCTTAAATCTCTACCTGCTCTAGAGTTGTCTTAGTTTCATTTTCAAGGATTAAAAAACAAAGAGTAAATATTAGAAGTGCATCCTTGCAGGGGAGTTTTATAAAAAACTGCAATACACACTTTTTAAGCTCTAAAAGCCCTTGAAATGTCAAATAATTGTGTGTATTATCTATAAAACCTTGTACTAAATTACTCTTTTCAGCATTGATTAATAGTGTTCAGGAAATAAAAAAATCATATTTTGTCATGTCAAGGATATTGCAGGGGAAAAAAAGTTACTTTTACTGTTCATTTGCAGACATTTGCTCTAATCATTCAGACTTCTGATGTTAAAAAGAAAGCTCTGCTTTCTGTTAAATGTATCATCCTTTTTCACTAGTGGAAGGATAAATTAGAACAACCACTTTGCCTTTTTTTTCCAGCTGTTTGCCTTTCACTGCTCACACGCACATTTGCTGTTGGCAAAACTTCCATTTTACAGTGAATATGTTACGGTGAGATACCAAATGTTAATATCTGTTATGATGTGTAGGTGAAACAGGATTTGTTTGAGTGGTAAGGAGGGTAAAATTTTTTAAGTAACATTTTAAACATTTTTTTTCTTGCACACTTATAAGACCATATTGATTAGTGATGTGGGAACAATGTCCAGCATCCAGAATTCTTATATTGTTCCTGTGATTTTTTAAGCACTGTAACCTTATTTCTCAAGTGTCTCTAGCCTGCAGGTTTTCTGGAGATGTTTAATCACTCGTATAAATGTCGTTTATATGTTTGTAAAGTGATCTCAAGTGAACGACTTCGATTTCTGTTAGAAATGTTGCAAAGAGGATGAGGAATGATGTTTTCCCTTTTTCTAACAGAAAGAAAGAAGTTTCTGCTCTATGCGAGGCGTTCGGAAATAAGAGGGGTGGACATAGAGAATCCATATTTCAACTTCATCACAGCCTTCACCGTTCCTGACATTGATGATGTGACAGTCATAGATTTTGATGCTGTTGAGGAACGTTTATACTGGACTGATGTGAAAACACAGACCATCAAACGTGCCTTCATTAACGGCACGGGCTTAGAAACCATTATTTCAAGAGGTAAATATAGCATTGAAGTAAAACTAATTCCTTCTAGATAAATGTGTGATAGGAGTGTGCTGAAAAAGGAGCATGCAAGTTCTTCATGTGCATACCTTGCCCTGTGTTGGATAGTTGATCTAAACAATAACCAAGCAGAATTCTCTTTAGGATTCTAGTTCCCTTTATTGGTTCGTAATTCAGTTTTATGTAGTACAGTAAAAAAAGGAAACTAATGTCGTCAGAGGAAGGTACAAAGAATAAAGATAAAAAGCAGGAGAAGCACAGTGTCCTGAGATAGCTTTGCATTGAAGAATTTCCAATGTCCTTTGGCTACCTGTGTTGACCTAGCAGTGAAATTGACTCTGTCAGGGTTATTTTTTCTTTCCAGTCCATGTAGATCTTTCAGCCTTGGCACCATTGGTGAAACCACGATATGACAACTTTGTAATTTTGGTGATTATAATGTGTTGGGTGTTTTTTTTTTGTTTTTTTGTTTGTTTGTTTGTTTGTTTTCCTATGCAGAATATGTACCTAAGTACTGAAACTTAATGGATATAAAACCAATGTCTCATTGCTTCAACCCTATTTCAGTAGCTCTGGTATTGAAGTGCAAACTATTTGTTGTCCTTGGTAACATTTGTTTCTTGTTTCCAACCACTGGCAGCTCCTCTCCTGGCGGCACATTTTGTTCCACTTTGTAATGTACCTTCCTGCTTGAAAATACTAAAAAAGCTGATTATATGAAAGCAAATTTTGCTAACTCTGATTCCCCAGCAGTTAAAAGAATGTTTGGTGAGGAAGAGAGAAGAAATAGCTCATTTGTGTAAGAGCAGACCTTTTCTGACTTGGAGAACAAATAAATCAAATAGTTGATTATCTGGGGACTTTGGAAAATAATTAGTTCAAGCTCTGCCCCTTGTGTCACTTTAGAAGAAATTAGTTCTGTGTTAGCACATTTTGGGAAATGTTTGGACAAATATGGCAATACCCCCATTTGGCTGTGTAGACTCTGAATTCATTTATTTTGTGTGGCTACTTTTTTGTTTTCCCCTGCTATCTCAGAGACAACTTTATTAACAATTAGATATGCTTTTTGGTCCCAATAATGAGAACAAGGCTTAGAATGCCTCCTAGTGATCTTTATATCAGGCATTCAGGTGCCCAACAAAGGGACTGGTTTCTTGTTTTTTTTTCAAATAATAGTAGAATAAAAATTTTGTTCATTATAGAAAAATCACTGAACTTTTCAAGGAACTTAATGAAACCAAAAGAAATATACTGTGTGTGTTTTTCAGCGTTCTTTCATATTCCTTTCATTATGCTTCTGTGGTGGAGTTTTTTGTGTCTGTTGGTTTTGGGTTTTTTGGGTGGGTTTTTGGGGTTTTTTGTGGGTTTTTTTTTAAGGTTTGAGAAAATTACAACATTTTGGCACATCAAAACATTGGAAAGACTATTTATTATGTGTAAACTACCTCATTTGCTTACAGTTATATTTTTATACTTCTTATAAGAACATAAGAAGCTTTGCAAGCTCATGCTGGTGAGATTCTCATTGCGTGAAGTCTTCTGCCAATGTCACAAAGATGCCAAGTCAGACTTTAATCTTTTTAAGAGTATGAAATGCTTATTTTCTCGTTCCTCTCAACCAAAAAAACCCAGAAGGACAGGGGATCAATTTAAAATGGGTCAAGGTCTATGTATTTGGTGTCCTTTGTTGCATTCTGTGAGGCTGGCAAACTTCCTAATGCCCAATCACTGCTCAACCTTATGGACGTGCAAACCAGTCCACAGCCACATCCATGTCAGTTTGTCAAGGACAATAATCCTGTCAGTGGAAATTACCATGTTAAGTTGACAGAAGATGTGTATAAACAATGAACTATAATGAAATCACTAAATCACCCTTGGCCTGCTTCCTTCTCCACAAAGTTGCCAGCCCATACGAAGCAGTTCTGTCTCAGGGCAGTGGGGCATGTTGGTATCTAGAGATGGAGCAGTGACTTTACACCCACTGTTTCAGGCAGATATTAACACAGATTGACGTTTCTTTAAATACCTTGCCAAGGAAGACCAGCAAGTTACCAAATCAGTCATATCATATTCTTGTTTTGCTGCCTCAGGTGATAGTGGTGCTGTAGGTTAACCCTCAGCCCCCACAGCTGCTCATTCACTCCCCACAGTGGGATGGGGAAGAGAATCAGAAGGGTAAAAGTGAGAAAAGTTGTGGGTTTTGATAAAAACAATTTAATAGGAAAAGTAAAAGCTATGTGCACCAGCAATGCAAAATAAAGAGTTCATTCAGTGCTTCCCTTTGGCTGACAGATGTTTTGCCATATCCAAGAAGGCAGGGGAGTAACAAAATCTTTGGAGTCTTCAAAGCCTTCAAAAATAAAACCAGGAAACTTCTCCAGTGACACAACTGCTTATAAGCTACAGAACTGTGCTATAGACCAGTGGATTTAATTCAGATACTCTATACTGAGCCTTCATGGAGCTCAAGAACGAGGGAGGCTTTTAAATTTCAAAATAGCATTGTTTTAGAGAGCCACTATGCAATGAATGCTTTCTGAAGTAGAAAAATACAATACAGAAGTTCAGCATCTCTGATTATTATTTTTGGACAATAGGTTTCATGCTGTGAATATTCACTGTGATTTTCAAGTTCTTATTATAAGTGTATTAGGCCCAGGAAAAAAAAAATTATTAATTCTTGACAACTAGTTAATAAATCCATCTGAATAGAATATTGCACAGTATTGTTAACACACTGTAGAATAAATTATTCTTTTTTTTTCCCTAACAATGACAGTAATCGAGAAAGAAAAATCAAAATAACTACTTTCCCTTATTGCAGATATTCAGAGTATCAGAGGTCTTGCAGTGGATTGGATATCACGTAATTTATATTGGATTAGCTCAGAATTTGATGAAACACAAATTAACGTGGCACACTTAGATGGTTCTTTGAAAACCTCCATCATCCATGGAATCGATAAACCCCAGTGTCTTGCAGTTCACCCAGTAAAAGGGTAAGATATTCATGGTTGTAATAAATTAACTGCACTAAAGCTCATCAGAAGGTGGTTCTTCATTCATATTTTAAGTTTGGCCATTCTGTTTTCTTTCAAAATTAAAGTTAAAAGCATGATTTTTAAAGATGTTACTGAAAATATCTTAACTGAATACTTCTTACCTTAGAAAGCTGCATGAAGTCATGTAACTATTAGTTGTGAATTTTGTCTCCTAAATTGATGAATGTTTTCACTACTGACTCATTAAAGACACAGTGCACACACAGCAATATTTAAAATATGTTAATTCTCTTCTTCAGTAAGCTGTACTGGACGGATGGTAACACAATCAACATGGCAAACATGGATGGCAGCAACAGCAAAATCCTCTTTCAGAATCAAAAAGACCCTGTTGGTAAGCACCTTTTTTTCCTGTTTCTTTTTTAACTGATAGTGATTTATTATGGGCATTGTCTTGAACTGATTTTGAAGTGTACAATGAAGTTTTTCATCTGCAGTAATAAGAACAGGCATAAAGACATGAACAAACACTCGTGTTGCTGTTGTGTTTCACAATTTAAGATATTTTTGGCCCATTCTAACTGAAATCTACTGTAGAATTAGTGGAGTATTATTAACTTCTAAGATTACAGTAGACTGAAGGAGAACCCCTCTGTATTCCTCAGTCTTTGTATCATGGTTAAAAAAATGTGGAGATCAGGGTTGTACTAACTCGTGGTTATATGTGGGAGGATGCTGTGACTGCAAATGTGGATCCTTCCTCTCCAGAATCTCAGCTGCATGATAAAAAGATAAATAGGCCCTTAATTTTCACACAGAGAAAAAAAGCAGCAGTTGAAGCATACATTTCATATCATGACTTAGCTTCAGTTTTAGTATTTGGGAATTCATATAGTTGATGATAAATTATGGCACTTAAAAAAAAAAAAAGCTCTTTTTATGTGTGTTTTTTTGTTTTTGCTCAAGTCTCATTCGGTAGATAATTTCATTTTTTAGAGAGTTAAAGTGGTTATGTCAATTGTCACTGCCTTAATAAAATGATTATATTTTAAAGCATTTATTCTTTTATAACTGTATGCATTAAGAAAGCAGAAGTGAAAATGATTTAAAGAATTCAATAAATTTGATGTAAGAGCAACATGACGTGCATTTTACACCCTAAATTCAATGAATTTTGTAGAAATTACTTGATAAGTGTTTTAGTGTTGATTTGATTATCTGTCTATCCACTTGAAGAGACAATTACCTTTTTATCTGGAGAAAAATGAGTGACAAACCCATTAATTTTAAGATGAAGAACAAGCACTTTTAATAATATTAGAACAATATTAGGAAGGACAGTTGTGTGCAACGTTTTGCACTGAATATCTTGCAATCACAGGTCACAAGGTCCTAAATTGCAATGCTTAGAGTTTCCGGTATCAAACTCTGAATTAAAATATGTAGCAAAATGCTAGTTTCAGTGGTTTAAATTATTTGTTACCATTTGTGTGACAGTCCCATGCTAAGAACAAGAAAATCCTTCTAAAGAGCCAGAAAGTAGCAGTCTTAAAACCTTAATTTAATATTTCATTTCTAACTGAGAAAACTGTTATTGTCCATAGGTGAAACTCTAGTTCATGCAGTGCTGATTTTGAATGTTTGAGGAGTTCTCAGGTAGACTGCTGAAAAAGGCAACCTGGCTTATTAAAATTGGATAATCTGGTAATTGGTGGGGTGTTTAGTTATCTTGATGCTTAATTTCAGAATTAGAAAAATAAGAGAGTTTTCCAGCCTGCAACCTGAAGTAAGATGATGGATTTTTTTTTTTTTTCTCTCCTCTTTGACTTCTATCAAAAGAAAGACACAATTTTTGAATTACAATACTTTCTATTATCACCGAGAGTATTTGTAGTTTGGAAATTTTGGGAACTGATACTGTTAGGATGACAGATGGTGCCTGTTATTTTTATCATAACTAGTGCAAATTAGCTATGGCTTTCTGGTCGATTCTGCAGTTCTCAAAGTCTCTAATGCTAACACATGTTAAATTTGATAGAATAACTGGTTAATGGAGAGCCATTAAACTGTATTCTTAGGAATTCAGAAATAATGCCTAACTTTATAGTTTGTTGGGCAAATCATTGGCTCATTTGAATTGCCTGAGACCAATATTGTGCAATCCTCATGCTCAGATTCACTTTAGCAGGTAGTCTGTAAGGTTTACCCAGTTACCCACACTAGAATGCATCATGAATATCTGTGATGCTTATGGCTAATAAACCACTTGTTTTCCTCAGTAAAACAAGACAATTCCTGAAAAAAATCTTAATAAACATACTCTTCCCACACTAGAAATAACATGTTTTTGCAAAGGTTGGTTATAGGTGGAAAGTATTTGGGGAAGAATAGCGTAGTAGACCTGTGTAGAAGTAGATGTTTTTCATGTCACTTGCTGCTGTGTAATTGGAATACCTGTGTGTAGAAACACCAGTTGAATATCTGAAGTATAAAACCAGACAAGACAGGACTGTAATTGCTGCATAGCTTGTATTGACAGCAACCCCATAAACAGATCCCATCTAGGTGCAATCTGTGGGCAGCTAGTTGTGGTTGGGGGTGCAGCGAATGCCAAATGCCATCCATCTCAGGGCAGGGAAACCTTGGTGCTGGTGTATTCCCTTTTAACCCACACTGCTGTTCCCAGGGAAGTTCCCAGTGCTGGGCTAGGTACTGCAAGTGCTGCTTGTCTCCAGGATCCGTGGTGCTCTGTGCTTGGAGGGATGCTGGTTGTACAAACATGAGAACGTGGGTGCCGAGGCGCTGCGAGACGAGTCCCTCCTGAAGGCACAACTCCAGATCCTCTCTCGAGCGTGTGTTATTCCCTTCTGGGTGAAACACTTGCAGAGAGAGAGGAAAGAAATACCAGTACCTGCAAAGGGACTGGAAAGCTGCTTTTCAAATGCTCAGAAGGCAGACACCTTTTTTCTGCCATGTCAAACATGCATAAAGAGTTAGTGACATGATGGCAGCTGTAAAAGCTCCTGTTGAAGTTTCCATAATAGCTTTCCACAGGGGAGCAGTTTACAGGATGAAAAGGACTACAGTACAATATCTAGAGGTTGACCCATGCAGTAAAATACAGTATTTTTTGGCAACTTACTGCTGGATACTTAACGTGAGTTCTGGGAAAGCTGGAGCACCAAAGCAAATTGTTATGGCGTGTATTGTTACCATGCCAAGCATATTTCACTGTGGAAAATCTCCTGCTACCACTTCTTGAACATTTTTAAAGGATTACAGAAGTCTGAAATACATTATCTCCTAGTTCTTTGCTCTTACTTTCAGAAAACTGTATACTTTATTCATTTAGCAGCTTATTTTGCAAGTATCTTTTTTTTTGACAGTTCTTGTGCTTCTAACTCCAAAGAACTGATTATGAGGTCGGTTCACTATGAAGCAAAATGCAAAGTAATACTTTAAATTTATTAGGAGTTTGGATTAGAGTTTGGTATTTCAGCATCCTAAGCAGGGAGAGAACAGACTTTTTATAGTTCTGAATCACAAAAAGTACCTTGTTTACTAAGTCTCTGTGTATTCATAATTCTAGAATATAAATTATTGCTTCTTGCATTTACAAGTTAATAAGGAGCACGCTTAGGACCTCAGCTTATTCAAGCAATTCTTCATTGCCAGATAATGCTCTTTCATCAGTCAGTCACTGATTTCTGTAACTGCTGAAAGAAATAAAAGGCACAAATCTTTCTAAAAGCCTGTTTTTTTTCATTGTAAATGACCAAGTTTGATTTTCTCAATTATTTTTTTAAATGGTAGTAGATGAGTGAATAGATAACATAATTGTGTATGTGTGTGTATATATTTCTTAAATACACTTTCATAATGAAAACAGCTTAACAATAAGTGTATATCCTCTATTAAAGCCATAGTTAAAGTTGTATGCATAATTACAGGTTTATCAATAGATTATGGGGAGAACAAGCTTTACTGGATCAGTTCAGGAAATGGAACCATAAATAGATGCAATTTGGATGGTGGTAATCTTGAAATAATTGAATCAATGAAAGAAGACTTAACAAAAGCCACAGCTTTAACCATTATGGGTAAGTCCAGCAATAATGATTTTTTTTTAATTATTTAAAACTAATTAATAATGACATATAGAAAGCTTAAGGAAGCTATTGTTGTTTTTATGTAAATAATAAATACGGTACCTTCACAAGTGAGACTATGCTGTCTGTGAAAAGTTCTTTATATTTAATTGAACAGGTTGCAGTCTCTATTACAAAAATATTTCTAAATATAGTCTTGCATATATATATAGATATGGAATGAAAGTAACAAATTGATGGCTTTTATTTATTCTAGTCTCATGTAAAGCATGTTGGATGAAGAAGGAGCTGCGTTATGCTCTTTATTACACAGAATTATCCATGACTTGTTTCCTCTGCTCAATTCTTCTTCCTAATTGGTTCAGAATATTCCTAATTTTTTGGGTTGGCTGGAATTTTGTGAAGACTTCTCTGGGTTATGAATTGATGATTGACGATTTGGATTTTCCGATGTCTGCTAATATTCCATGTGTTAAATTGGTTGAAAAAAAAAATACTCTGTTTGTTACACTTCGTAAATAAGAAATGCTTAGACTGTTCAAAAACATCTATCAGAAAAATCAAAAAAAGAGTAGCATAAGGAAAAATTCCTTAAAAAAACAGCTAATTGCTGATCACTGGATATTATAAAAATATTGCTTCAAATTGGCTTATTCTCATATATACCTTCAGCTCTTGTCCCTTGTTGTAGCAGGGAGAGAGTGTAGTAAGAAATTCTAGTCTGACTCAGAATTTATGTTGATGCTTCTGCTCTTCCAGAGATGACTTTAGAGCTGTCCATATTTCCTACAAGTTGCTGACCTCTATTCTGGTTCATTTAAAAATTATTTCAATTTATCTTGGATACTCAAAAAAGAAAAGTTCAGTTGATAAACAGACTTTTGTTGGGATAGGTGGTTCATCAACTGCTGGTCTTTTTATGAAGTATTTTATTTTATTGATTAATTATATTATAATTATGTACATATAGATTGTGTGCTAGTGGAAATTAAATAAAATTTAATTATTTTTATGCACATGATGTAAATTATGTCATATTTAAAGTGATAATTACTAAATTAGATTTATTATACACATATTTGGCCAGCACTGAACTCTAAATGCTGTCAGTATCTGTTGGAGACAGGATGCTTTTGTATGTGCATTCATAAACACAAGCAGGTTTGGTGTCAGAAGGAATCATGAATGTTAATTTGGACAAATTGTCTTTCATTGATTGGATTGTGACTAGAAATTCCCCTTTACTCTGGGGAGCTGTTGGAAGTCTCTAACAGGGGTTGTAAAGAGTGTTTGTTCATACTGCCACTGTGTTGGTTGTGGTGTCAGGTCTTCATCTGTGATTCACAAAAGCTACAACAGTGATGATCCCTCTGGGATAGGGAATAAAGAGTTTAGAGCCACCATTTAAAGAAGAGTGTGCGAAACTAGTTGAATTTTTGCACATCTGGAGATGGAAGAATATCTGCTGTAGAGGTTTTAAACACATCTACCTCTAATATTCATAGTTTGGGATGCTTTGTTTTTATCAGTGATGACAATTCTTCCTACTCAAAAATGGTGAACCAAGCTTACAAAGAGTTTGGAGATTTGTTTGTTTTGCTTTGGGGTTTTGGAATCCTAGTTGTGCTAAACTGCAGCTTGATACTGCAGTGAGATTCCATATATAAATCTGCTCGAGAAAAGTACAAACACATACAGTTTTATCAGCAGTATTGTATGTGCTGATTGGAAAACATGAAAAGTTTCTGCCTTCATTTCTCCCCTAAGTTTTCATATTGTGGAACATACTGTGGTAATATAAATTCCATTTATTTTCCTAAAGAGCAAGTGGCTGTACATCAGCTTCTTATAAACAGGCTTTTGTGCATGTAGAGTGGGTCAGAGCAGAAAAGGCAATGCCATATGAAGCAAGATAAGAGATGTCCAATTGATAAATGGTCATAACAAATAATATATAAATAAAGAAGAATGACTAATTTGTTCTAGTGTAAGATTTAACATAATAGTGTATGAAAATTAACTACCCCTGCTGATCTGTTTGCCTGCAAGTTTAATAGGAGGTTTTAGCAGGTGTATCACAGTAATTGCAATGTTTATTGCATCATTTTTGCTCCTATTCCTAAATTTTCTTGACTGCCTTTATCTAAAAACACTGTAAACACAATAAAGCAATGTGAATGTAGTGTTTCTACTCTGTGAATACACTGAGCTATCTTTTTTTTTTTTTTTTAAATCATTTGAATTCATTAGTGACTAAAAAGAAGAGAGAGATGATATCTGCGCCCAAACTCTTAATTTTTTTTTTGTAGGATTTAAGTTCCACTCGGTACTGGAGAGTCTTGTAATCTTTGGCTTTCTTTTGTATTATTCTGTCTTTTGCATTCAGTATCTCCCCAGCTAAAAGTAGTGTTTTGGACAACTTTCTTTCTTTGTTGGTATATGTTCGGCTTATGATCTTGTCGTATTGTTGGGTTATGTTTCTACTGAGGCAGAAAGAGGAGATAGAGTTTTTGATGTTTTGAGACTCTCTTTGTGCAGTTGTGTCACCTGGTCATGCAGTTGGTCACTTGCTGGTCACCAGGACATTTATTGGACTGAGGAGCTGAAACAAGGAAACGGTGGAGGGAACCTCAGTGGATTGATGGGATGGGTAATGTGAGCTGAGATAACCCTGGTTGCCACGCACCTGTTCCTTGCCAAGGCTAGGTGCACTGAAAGAGAAAGAATTTTCAGAAAAATTGCTGAATTTGTAACAAATTTGCTACACCAGCGATGTCTCTTTGAGCACCTCAGTTGTTGCTTCTGAAAATATTATTAGCGGTTTGGGAAGTATCTTCCCCAGCCAGCAATCTCCTCGTGAGAAAGCATGGGCTCACAGAGGCTCCCAGGGAGAACCCCCACAGCCTATGTCAAGAGCTAATGTCTTCCATCCCTTGTCTGGACAGCTTTTTGCACAGAAAACTCACAGTGCTAACAGTTTCCAGTGGCTTTCTTTCCAGATTTTTCAGAGCTGTAAAAAAGATGTGGTGACTGGGAGAGGCTTGGCCCAACCAAGACTTCTTTAGTTGGCCATGGTAATCTCTGTGCTGTTCTGATATCTGCAGTTTCGTGATCTTTGGTTCTGTTAGTTTCAGAAGTGGAAAAGAAGCAGTTAGGCACTCCATGGTTGTGTTCTGTGGTGTGAACTCAATAGACACTGCTAGTGAAGTCAGTAAAGTTTTGGTTTGCTTTGTAATACAACTTTTGGAGTGGTTCAGAGCTTCACCAGCAGTGAGGGTTCTCTTTTAGCACAACCCCTCTATCTCCCCATTGTTTTATTGCTTTCAATTCCTCTATTTTAGCAGTGCAGTTTAGGTGTTGGAAACCATTTGGAAGTTACCATTTCTGTTTCAGATATTTGCTTTTGTTTAGTCCTTTCCAGGCTCTGTTTAACATCTTCCTACTATTGCATTCTTTAGTGGGAGCTTATTGCTGGTAATGATAAGACATAAAAAATAATGTTAGCAAACAAGTTGGTACCAAAGTAACTGTCAGGTTTATCCTTGAGGGAAATAGGAACAATATATAATTCACATCTTTCTATATTCTGGGTCTTTCATTTATTGGTTTTTTACTCAGCAGTGTCAGTCATCTTTCTTTTTCAGTAGACTAAGAAAAATTCCTAGTCTTTTGGTGCCTGCTTTGTTAAATCTTTTTGAGCATGATATAGATGGGATGAAAATTATGTTCCATTCGAAAGTAAAGCATTTGAATATATACAAAATTGCTATTTTCCCTTGCCTTTAAGCATACAAAAAAGATTTTTGCTGTTTCCATTGTGTATTACAAAGAAGTTGCTGTAAATCTGTATGACTTCTGTAAATGTGAAGTCATACTTGCTTTTCTACGCTTCCCACTTTTTCTTCAAATCCATATTCATTGTGTGAGATGTCAATGAATGCAACATCAGCCATTTTTAGTTACTCTATCAGTCAGAACCACATGATAGCTTTGTCTATTACCTCTTCCTGGTTGTTGTCTTTCATTTGGTCACCAGTAATGTTCTTCTCTTACTATGTTAACTTTACGTTTCGTTTTCTTCAAAGACCTCTGCTGTTTCTTATAGTCTTTTACAAGTTTATCTGATTCACAGCACCCTATGTCCTACATCATTTTCAACACCTGCTGCTGGCACCATTTACAAATGTATATAAAATATATCCACTGTTCTGAGATTCAGGATGTTCCATGTGGGAGAATCTCCAAATTTCTTACACAGTACAGCAAAACTCTTTTCAACAATGAGAAAACACTTCCTATACTTGTGTGAGGATTCAGAATGTCACCAAGGAGGAAGGCTTTGGCTGGCATGGAGCCTTGGGAGAGATGGGTGGGCTGCTTCTGGCAGGAGGTGAGACAAGGAGTAGTGATGCCTTAGATGGCTACCCAGAAACAGAGATTAGATAGGAATAAAAGAGGTATTTATTTGAAAGTCCTTTAAGGGTACATTATGGGTTCCAGAGGGTCCTGCCTCAGTGCATCCCAAAATGGACAATGACAGCTCCCGAGTTCTTCACACTTTGATATCAGCATCAATTCCCCAAGCAGAAGCCAGGCAAGGATGGGATTTCCCCAAGCTTGCCCCCCTGTCCCCAAGATGAAGGTTTGCAGTTGTTGGACCCAGGAGGGTCTGGGTGTCCTTGGAGAGCGAGCTGGAGAGGCTTTGTTATGTCAGTGTGAGCATGAGAGAACAGCACTGAACGAGCTCCAGGGAACTGCAGAGTTACAGTCGCAGTACAGGATTTGAAAAATATAAAAGTTAAGATGTAAGGCATCCGTAGGAGGCCAGACAAGGAGTAGCAGGCCAGACAAAAAGCAGGATAATTAACAGGAAATTAGGCGAGGAGATTGTAATCTGTAGCCCTTGGAGATGCAAAACATGTAACCCTAGAAGCTTAAGTTTGTAGCTGCTGTACTGTTAGTTTGTAAGAGTATATAAAAATGTGCCTGATACAGTAAAAGTTGGCTCTGCGTGCACCTGGCGAAGTCTGTGTTTCAGTCTCAAGGTCTGAGTTTAATATATCAGTCAATATCTGATTTCAGTAGTTTTCCCGGTAGCCAGTGTCTTGTGTGGGATCAAATGATAAAGATGATTTTGGAATTCTGCATAAAGGCTCATTTCCTTCCTTTCAAGTTACTCAGTTAAAATGGTTCCTTGACTGTTATTGAAACTGGTTGGAAATTTACCTTTGTGGTGAGAACTGTGTTTCTGGATTGGTGAGCAGAGTCATTATTTTACAAGATCTGAATTGCAGAGGAGCTCTCAGCAATATTTGACATGTTTCCAAACTGGTGTGTTGTTTCTTGAATGATAAATGGCTCTGAATGAGAAACTGAGCATTGCTAGAAAAGTATTGATTAGTTACTGTAAGTCTGTAGCTGAGAAGAAAAGGATGCTGAAGGCTTCTGTGAGCAGTTTTGGTGGAGGCATTTGATTGGTTTTTGTATCAAGTCCTCACAAAAATACAATTTACGCAAAATCACAAAATTCAGCTCATGTCTCCACAAAATAGGAATATAATGTAGATTGTATAGCGAGGATATAATTTGTTATGCATTTGCTCTTTTTTTGTGTAGAATAGAGTACCTCCATGTAGTGAATGATTTTATGCGTAAGTGCCATTTCTGTTGAAATTCATATTAAAAAAAATTCAATCAGCAATACAACAAAATCAGATATACATAATAGCTTTTCAATGGGCCTGCAGATATTAGAAGAACATCTTTTGAACAAAAACTGTATATAAATATAGCCATCAAGTTGTATTATCAAGCAATCAAAACAGAAAGTAACAATTATAGTATTTCATTTTAGACAGAAAATGTAGGTTAATATTACCACAATATATTCATGCTCCCGTTTACTTTCATCATGCATTAGATGATATATTGGCTATTTAATAAATAAATAAAGTTCCAAAAATAACACCAGAATGCTCTTCTCAGTACCTCAGGTGGTGGGAGCTGTGACTTTGCTGGGTCTTTTTGCAAAGTGAGAGGGGATGCTTAGATCCAGAGACTTCAAACACACACACACCTTAATTTTCCAAGTCATCAGTCTTCTAATTGCCGTAACACCATTCATTACATTAGCATTAATATATGAAATACATCTAGGCAATTTGCCCGGTTCTAAGTGCAGTACATAGTTGTCTTCCATAAATACTCAAACCACCATTAATGAAAACTAATGGCCCATCAAAATTTGCATTCAGAGTACTACTTGAAATCTCCAAAGGACTGTCCACAATGTTAGGGTAGCAATTTCTGGCATTTGAAGTTGCTTTTTCCCCAATATGTTGCTGTGCTTAATGCTAATTACCCAACAGAATGGATAAATATGACAATTTTAATATATATTATAACACAATTTCAGCATTAAGATTGTAATTAGCGATCAAGGAACACTCTTGTTAGCATAATCAAGCAAATAAATCACTTCAGTTTGATGTTTAAAGGTCCAAAATAGCCTTTTTAATTCCCTTGTGTGTGAAAGCAAGTTGTCTTTATGCTAAAGTGTTTTTTTTTGTAACATCATCTACTGTATTTTAAAATTAATATAGAAATAATTAGTTCATCCTAAATGCTAGAGATCATTGATGAGTTATCTACTGACAGACTGTATCAGTAATGTAGAGAGCAATAGTCCAAATTTTGCTTAGAATTATGGTCAAAAATAGCTGTGTAATTGGGGGTTTTTTGTTTGACGTAGTGGTGGTGTGTGTTGGTCACCTAGCAGTTTCTGAAGAATTAAAACATTTATTTTTTAGGGCATAGCTGGCAAGTTTTTTGGCAGGGAGTCATAAGAGGTTTGACCTCAAGATGTACTTCAAAATTTATTTGGTTTTGGGGGGGTTTTGGTTTGTTTTTTTTAGATTGGTGGGCTTTTTTGATTTTTGGTTGTTTTTTTTTCCTTTTTTTAAACTATTCTTGAAATGTCAGGATTTACATTACTTGGTCAGCAAGACAGCCAAGGACAGGTTTAGGAGGTTGTTGAAACTGTAGCCAAAGTTGAGATTTTGCACAAAATATTAATGAAATGCCTAAAAGAGTTTGTTTACTTCTTTGAATTAAAGGATGAAAACACCAAAACCATATGGGTTTTGCTTCCTTCCTGTACCCCTGCCTTGCAAAACAACTAATTTTTTTTATAGATGGGTTTGGATATGTAAAACAGTTCATGTTGCTAAGCACAAGACACCAGTTATGACTAAAATTATTTAATAGCCTTTTCTAATTTGTGGTCACATAGAAGACGTGAAGAACAAAATCTCTTCTTCACACACAAATATTTAATTGAAAAAGTTAACCTTAAGGATTGTGGGTCATTAACCAACAGGAAAGAAAAAAGTCCAATTCCCATTATTTCATATTTGGATTGTAGCCCAAAGTCACCTTTCTATTTTTAACTTTCATGTGCCTTTTTGTTATAATTGGCACAATCAAAATTGAGCACAGGCACTTTTTGTTCTAAGGATTTTCTGGTAAAATTGTAATCAGATGCAAGCTACTGTCAATTGATATTGCAGGATGATGTTTAGAATCAGTCAATCCTAGATTGACTAGTCAATGCATAAGATTATAGATTTTCTTTAAATTTTACCTAAGTATAAACAGACTTCCATTTTTGTCTCCAAATCTTCGTATTCAAAATATTTTTCATTTTATAGATTCTGGTCTTAGCATATGCCTGTGGAGAGTATGTTTTGGTTTTTTTTCCTAGATATTTTATTTTGTGCTGTTTTGTGGGTTTTTTTGTAACTCTTTGCAGTTACCACTGCAAAACGGAAGTGGAAATTTTTTTTCAGATCTGCAGTTTCTATCATGAAACACTCAACTGTGTGGCTCTATAAATTTGTTATTTAAATACCAAAACTGAAACATAGGCAAAAATTCATTTAACTAAAAGAAAATTAACAAAAAGTGAAGTCAATATGCAGTATTTGCTGGGAAGGCAGTTGTCCTGGTTTGAGACCTCTACAGGAATAACCTTTTCTGTCTGAAATGAAGAACCCTGAGCCCATCTCATTGTCCATCTGTGGATGTCCATTGTCCATCTGTGTGGACTCAAGGACAGTCAGAAGATTGGCTACAGTCTTCAGCCCTTAGTTCACTGAAGTTTGAGCTTGATATCAAAGCTGTTAAAATTTTAAATTCTGAAACTTTGGGAGTCAGTGTCTGCTTTTCATTTTTCCGTGGTTTCTTAGTTGCTGATTATAATGAGTTCTTTTAATGAAAGATGTGGTTTAGCATTACAAGCAATTTTGTTTGTTTGGGAAAATGAATTTCTTCTCTAGGGTAACACTAGAATTCCCACATATAAATGAAAAATGAAGCATTTTTCCATGCAGATAGCCTTAAATCAGCAATTCTCTCAGCAAAAGTGAAACTGGTGAAAACCGTTTTTATGTCTGCAGAATCTTAATAACATGATTTCCTCAGATTTCCTCTATAACCTCATTATACAATTTCCCTTAAAACTGATCTGAGAATTAACCCCCAAAGCTTTTTCCCACCTTAGGTCTCAACCATATACAATTCAATACCGACCCTCTTAATTTTTAAAACTTGAACATTTTACAGATAAAAAGCTTTGGTGGGCAGACCAGAACTTGGCACAGATTGGCACCTGCAATAAAAAAGATGGGAGAAATCTAACTGTCCTGAGAAACAAAACTGCAGGTGTTGTTCACATGAAAGTGTATGACAAAGCAGCACAGCAAGGTAAGTTAAATTTTAAGTGTATTTAACCAACTTTTAGAGTACATAGTATTTTTCTCATTTTATTCTTCCAATATGAAGAAAATAATATATGTATTTTATTGTAATTTACTGATAAAATACATAGCGTTGATAAAAATTCTTTAGTTTTGAATAAATTGGTGTAAAAGGACAATTTAGTTAGCATATCTGTCTGATATATTTTAGTTTATCAGATGTTTACACTAAAGTGAAGCTTGAAGTTCTTTTAGAGAATTTGAAATTTTTAATTAAAAAAAAAATGGTTTTGCATGTGAACCTCATATCACACTATTGAAACTTTAAATGAAGTATCATGAGTGAAATCATTAATATTCTTCATTATCTATTTTAAAAACACAGTTCAATTCATCTAAGTTGACAGATGTGACAGTAGCATAAATCAAAATTGAGTCAGCATAAAAATAGGGGATATTGCTAATGCTGCCAAAACTTAGTTGGCACAGTGGGAGCTATGATAGTATAGAAAAAGGTATAATGTGGGGTCGTGCATGCAGTTTTATGAATTTGGAGACTGGTGATGGAAACATTTGAGAGAGAATTTAATTTGGATTTCAGTTGAAAAGTGATGAGGATGGGATCTAAGTGAAACAAATTGTTTCATTTCATTGTGGACTTTCCATCCCTGGTCGTGTCCAAGACCAGATTGGACATAGCTTGGAGCAACCTGGAATAGTTGAAGATGTCCCTGCACATGGCAGGGAGTTGGAACAGGAGGATCTTTAAAGTCCCTTCCAGGGGTTCTGGATTTTTGTGGAGAAGCTTCCAGAAGAACCATTCCAGATGGTTTCTGCAATAAGTCGTCTTTTTATGGAGCACAATAATTCAGTTCCGTATTAAACATTTCTGGGAACTCTTGCCATTTTACCTAATGTAGGAAACACCAAAGGTGCTTTGCCAGCCTGTCTCTTAGTTTTAAGCGTGGTGGAACAGCAAGTAATAAAAATTTAGGTGTTCAGTGAAGTTTCTATAATTTTAAAATTCCTTAACTCCCTGCCATGGAGATAAACAAGTTGCCTCCTGAGTGCTCAGATTGTGTTTGGTATCTGCTGCATCATTAGAAAATTTCTGTGATTTTAGGTGAATAAATGCTTTCGACTGCAAAACTGGGAATGTGAAAATATAGTAGTGCCCTGATTTTCATAGACTTGTTAACTTGTAATCAAGTGATTCCTTGAATATCTTAGTGGAGTTAAATGTTTCTTCATGAAGCTTCAAATTTCTGAGATGTGTTTAGTTCACTGTGTATAGTGTTTCTTATAATTCTTATTAAAATATGTCCACCTATCTAAAATTAGATATAGTTTTAATTAAGAATGGTTTTCTGTGATTACTTTGGTCCATATCTTAAATACAGTAAAAAAAGGCTGCTTCCTGATGATAACAATGTTAATATAATATTTGATGAATGAGTAAGATACAATGAATGCTTTGTTCATGGTCTGGAATAAGATACTCTAATGTCAGTGAAATTTCATCATTAATATAGAATTTTCAGGCCTTTCATATGCTTTTACTTTAAAATAGGCAGATTTTTCAGAAAACAAAATTATTTCTATTCTGAGGGGAAATGAGGGGTTGAAATTCTGCAGGAGTGAAGCATGAAAAGATTTATGAATATATGAAATATTTTATGCATATCCCAATTTTTTCAAAATTACTTGAACAACATTTAGAAATAATAATAATATATCAATAACAGCACTCATTTTTAGCCAGTTTTGTTTAAGTTTTGCTTTCTTTCTTCCCCATCATGTCATAGGCAGTAATTCCTGTCAGTTAAACAACGGGGGATGCTCCCAGCTTTGTTTGCCAACATCAGAAACCACCAGAACTTGTGTGTGCACAGTAGGCTACAACCTCCAAAAAAACCGCATGGCCTGCAAAGGTAAAATGGCTTTCAGTATTTATTTTAACCAACTTAAGTTCTAGGGGAACTTCACAATGAGTAAATAAGCTTACTTTAGTCAGTTAAATAACTTCACCTAATATGCTTGATTGAAGCAGTAACACAGAAATGCCTATTGTGGTTAAGTTAGGACAGAATTAAATTTAGCTTTTCATTTAATTATTCAAATACATAAATTTCTGTGGAAACCGAGGAATTTGTTTGTTTGTTTGGGATTTTTTTGTTGTTTTGGTTTTTTGGTTTTTTTTGATGTAGGCAGAAAAACAGATCATCTGAACCATCATTAATAGCAGTAAGTATTTGTTCAAGGTCATATGCCTTATCTTTAAACTAAATTGTATGAATGGTTGGGTATCTCATCCTATTGTATTACTCTTAATAGAAAAGAAAATCAATTTTTTCCTTAAATCTTTCTCTATTTTAGTTGGCAAAAGTCACACCATAGCTTACAGACAAAGTCTTACTCTTTGCTTGAATAATGCAAAGGAGCCTTATAGTCAAGGTGCCTTATAATTTTATAAATGTAATATTATTTATTACTATTAATAAGAACTAAGTAATTCCTGAGAATTACTGCATAAGAAGACCTCTACAGAGTAGAATTTATTCCTACTTAACAGAAATAGGTGCATTTGGAATGTGATTAACTTAACACAAAAGTAGGCATTTAAAATGCATCAGCTGTGTTGGTCTCTACAACTGTCTGTTTCTCTCTCCTGTCTGTGAAGGAAATGTGCATAACTGAGATGAGATTAATTCTGTACCTCAAAAGACAGTTTGCTGTCCTGTTTTCCATAAGTTCTTTAAAATTATCTCTTGCTGAATATGTTCACAAAGCGCAAATGTGCACTGAAAATATTCTTAAATTTCTCATAATTCAAAACTTCTTAAGTTTTAATTTTCATTACTCCTAATTTCCTGATTATAAGGTGGTGTTTGAAATGGTTCTCCTTATAGGACTACATTTTTAATTTAATTAGAAATACACTGTAATAACTCATCGATGTTTTTTCAAAGAGCTGGAGGTTTCTCTCTGAAAAACTGTGGAGCAGTATTGGAAGATTATGTTTAATGCATGTTAACTCCTCAAGTCTTGGAAACTGAGAAAGTTTCCACTTTGCTCTCATTGGCTGCTTTATCTTTCCCATAGGTATTGAATCATTTCTCATGTACTCTGTTCATGAGGGAATTAGAGGAATTCCTCTTGATCCAAATGATAAAATGGATGCTTTAATGCCTATATCTGGGACTTCATTTGCTGTGGGCATAGACTTCCATGCAGGTAAATGTTGTGTATTGTTTATTGTATATATGGTAAAAATTGTGAATTTTTCTCATAAATGAAATAAGCCCTTGTTTTCACACCTTCTAAGTAATTACAGCTGCATTTACAGGAATTGGAAATGGATCATGTTACAGAGTTAAGCTCTACCTTTAATATTTATAGTGAATAGGAGAACCTGTATTGTGCACATGCAGATTGTTCTGGCAGCAGCAACTGCTCGTTTTTGGTGGAGTCATCACTGAGAACTTGAGTAGGATAATGGTGGTTTTACAGAAAGTCTTCATCAAGGAAAAAGGCTTGTTCCTGCTATGACACTTTTTCCATGGAGTTTTCCTAGTCCTGTGTGTTCTTGTACCTAACAGGTGGCTTTGACAGCTGAGTGGGACAGTTTTCTCCCTGTCAAACACAACTCAGCCGCTTCCCTGCAGGGCACAAGCCAAGTCTGGATCTGTTTCTTCTTTCTGGAAGATGCTCTGACAGCCCAAAGAGCAGACATTTCCACCTGTATATACAGAAATAGTTTTTGGTTCACACAGCCTCACAAAATCCCTGTGAAATTAGGAGGTTTCAGTTGTGCATGCATGTGAAAGAAGGTGGGAAAAAATTGAAGATCAGATTCTAAAAGTGATTGGATACATCTCCCAGGGGTGTTTGAGTATCTTCAAAGATGTTAGCAATTTTTGTTTAGTTTTTGGAAAATAAGTAATCTCTGACGAAGTAGTGACCTGAAAAATATCCTGTGTCTCTGTATTTTTAACCCATCAGCTCTTTGACCAGCCTTCCTTTGAGACTCATTTTGTTACCCATTGTGTTTACAAACTTGCAGCCTAGAAATAGAAGCTTAAGTTACCTGTGTTACATAAACACAGACATTGCCTTCTTGAAGCACACAATTATTTTTTCATACTCCCTTGTTTTTTATTTTGACGTAGATTCTGCCTGGGAATTCAGCATTGAGAGATTCTAATTTTTTGCTTAAGTGTGTATTAATATTTGACTTGGTTTTCAAATCAGACCTATTTCTGTTGGATCTCTTGCATTACTTCATCACACAAATATTCCTAATCTCTTGTTAACAGGTTAGAAGTTAAATTCATTAAATCTTTTTTCTGACGTGCTTCTTCGTTGATGTACTTGCATCTCTGCCTAGAAAAATTTCAAGTTCTCTCAACATTTTGCAGTGCCCTCATACTTGTATATTTTACTTTCAAATCAGTGGCAGCTGAGATGCAGAGCTTTTCTTGTGTCGTGGGTATAGTTCAGTTATAGTCCCCAGAGACACAAAAATCACTTAAAAGCCAATGCCTTTGTACACACATCTGAGTTGGGAAAGACTCTGATACAGAGATTGAATCTATTCCTGGAAAGATACAGGAGGAGAAAGAAGTGGTAACCACACATGTTTATGTAGTTAGAGTACTAAGACAATGCGACTGGGTTTTCTAAGGATGACTTATTTTATTTATTTTTTTTTTTNGGATATGTATATAGGACCAATGCTAGGATGCTATTTTGCATCTCATGTTTGGGATTTATTTTTTTTTTTTTACCATAGTCATAAGATATGCAAGCTCCTACTTTAGAAGTTTTATGTGGACTTACCTAATAAATATAGAATTAATATTTTGGAAGAATGAGATTTTTAGCTTTTTGGAAAAATGAAATTTGAGGCAGGATGAAATGGAGTGAGGTTCTCCAACTTGGCTGATGATCAGTTCCAGCACAGGGAGCATGAATACAATTGGCAGGGACAAATGCATTGCAAAAGATAAATGTAAATGGTGTGCAGCAGTGAAATCACATGGGGATAGTGAGTTATAAAAAAGTTACAGTACAGCTTTCAACTACACTTTAGCTTCAAAAACAGCTGTTTTTTCTCATTCTGGTACCTTACATTGAATTTTATAAATTCATTCCTAAAACCTACGTGCATCAAATATGATTCAGAAAGCAAGTGAAAGTAGTTTCAGGTTTCATCTTGTTTTTTTTTATTTTCCACATAGTGAGTGTTGCTTGCATTTCACTTTTATTTGGGAAGGATTCACAAATTTTGCTGTTCTCTCAATAATTTAGGCATGCAAAGTGGATAAAATATATTACTACATATTTACTACATATATTTACTACAAATATTTGCATAAATATATTTACTACATATATTACTACATATGCTAGTAGTACAGTGTATCATAATTAAAAGTCTGATAACTATGTCTTTTGCAGACATGAACAAGCTAGAAGATGCATACATCTTTTCTCTCTCGGTGTTTTGATACTTCTAAATTCTAATTAGCAAATAAGCAGCAAAATGCATGACTCTAATATTTGTTTTGACTTCTTGAAGTCAGGCTTTGTCACTGTTTAATTGGTGGTGTGATAACATTTTTGAGCAAACCAATATTGTTTGGTCACAAATAACTCTCTTCTTTTATAAATATATTTATCCCTCTACACAAATATTTACACACACGTATGTATGTATAGATAGATGTGTATGTAGATGTAGATATAAAATATTTATATCTATTTATAGAGGTAATATTTCTATGCTGCATATAGAAATATGCATTCTATAAATACACACACTGTATTATGAAATAAAAAGCAGACTTACAAAGTATGGAAACAATCATGAAGGAACAAATATTGTTTATTATCTCTGAGCAGTATCTTTCCCAAACAACACATCTCACTCCAGAGGTCGTCAGCTGATTACTTTGCAAGCAGAATGTTGGTTGCAGCTTCTCTACAGAACCCTGTCAGTGTAAATGGAGACAGTTCTGCTTGAGGAATGTCTTACTTTGTTTGCCCCACCTCATTTTGAGGTTATTGTATGCCCCAGAGGGGAGTTTTTATCTGTACTTGGGCCACTCCACATTTTCCACCTGGCTGTTGAGTTAAAATGGTCAAAGTTGTCCCTTTTTTTCCGTTTTATGGACAATCACTGCAGCAAAAAAGCTGAGAAGAGAGCTGAGATGTCTTGAAACACGAAAAAAAGAGCTTGTCAGGACATTTAAAATAAAAGCTGAGTTGTGGATGGAATATTTTTTTTATTCTTTTGTCAGCATATCACTCTCAAGTGTCACTTTTTATTTCCCTAGTTAATTTTTTTTTCCTTTTACTGTCAAAATTCAGCATGTCAGATTACTGAAAGAAAAGACTGTATAAGCAGTTTTACACTGTAGCTTTTCTAACTCCTAAATATTTTGGAAAGGTGATAAACACAATAGTATGTTTTTGAAGCATTTATTCCACTAGGGAAAAGGTAAAGACAGCGTATTTATTGTGATTTTTAACAAAGGTAGTAGCTTCCATCTGCTGTCATAGCCCTATTTTGCTACATGTCCTCTACTATACAACTTAGAATTCTGACAGAATTATTTTTAAAAAAATTTAAGAAAAGGAAAAGGAATGAGGAATTAAAGCTGATCATTTTGATACTTACATATTAATAAAGCTCTAAGTGGCAATTATTACAATTGCTGATGCAGATACTTGGACCAAAGTAAGTGAATTAATCTGAGAATTGTTGGCATGTGTTTTATAGGAAATGATACAATCTATTGGACAGACATGGGTTTCAACAAGATTAGCAGAGCTAAGCGAGACCAAACCTGGAAAGAAGACATTGTCACAAATGGTCTGGGGAGAGTTGAAGGCATTGCAGTGGACTGGATAGCAGGTAAGTCTGCTCCAGGACTTGTCATCATTTCTGGGAGTTCACTCTTGCAGCTTCAGCCCAAGATTAAATAACTTGGTTTCCTTTCAGCTCTGATTTCTAGTATTGCAAATGTCTGGAAATTGTTTATACGTCTTTGGTGGCGCTTCTTAGATGAACAGTTTCAGTACCAGTTTATGCTCTAAAAAGGCTGAACAGGGCTGTAAATTACAAATACAAGACCCATGCGAAGGAAAATAGAGCAGTTAGTTTTCAGTTCTAACTTAAAGGCTTTTCAGGTAGTCTTTCCTTCACGCAGTGACTTGCAGGTGTTCTTCCCAGGTAACATATATTGGACGGATCATGGCTTCAACCTGATTGAGGTGGCGCGGCTGAACGGCTCCTTCCGCTACGTCGTCATCTCCCAGGGGCTGGACCAGCCTCGCTCCATCGCCCTGCACCCAGAGAAAGGGTAACGTGGTTCCTCACCTACACACTGCTCTGGCCTTGCTCTCCGTGCTTGTGGCATGCTGGAGTTTCTCTGCAAAATAGTTTTAATTTTCTAAGGAGATCATTTTCACCTAAAGTTTAGACGTTGCTTGGAAGTGTGCTTCAATCTGAAGTTCCCAGCAAATCCAAGGAAGCCTCATCAGCTCATGAAGGACCTCATGATGAAATCCCAGAACAGTGTAGTCCTTGATAGTTATAAACTCCATGATCATGTAATGTCCCAGAGCAGCAACCAGGGAGACTGTCCAGGGTAGCTGAAAGTCATATGAGATGAGGTTTGTGGATTGGAGAGAAAAGACTGGCAGAAGTGTTTTCATCTGTTTTCATCCAGCTGACTGTTGAGGGCAGGGACTGCCCTGCAGCACTGACAGAAATAGGGAATGTGCCTTCCCCTTCCACCTCCAGAACTCCTTGTGGAATCCCCATCCCTGGAGTTGTGCAAGGCCAGGCTAGACTGGGCTCTGAGTAGACCTGGCCTAGTGGAAGGTGTCCCTGCCCGTGGCACGGGGGTTGTTTAGGATACGTAAGGAGAATGAGAGGACCACAGATTACACCACTCTACCAGACCTGTAAAACAATTAGTATCTTCTGTGAAGGAAGGTAAGCTTCTTCTGTTTTATAGTATAGTGCCACAAAATGATAACTTGAGGTATCCCCTATCAAAGGTCCTCCAGGAGAAACGCAGCGGGGTTTTCCTAGGGAGGTACAGAGCTGCCTTTCTGGGAAAGACTGAGGCCTTTTTGCCCTCTGCATTATTGTTACATCTCTTCCCCTTTTCGAGGCAAAACTCTCAAAGGTATTCTTCCCTCCCCTTGCCCTGACTTCACATTCTGCATTTCTCTGGAAGCTGGAGTTGACAGCTGTAAGAATAGAGAAGAAAATAGCAGTTATTAGAACTCGTTGAATCTGCCAGTTATGCCAAGATGGGAAGCAGGCAGCATTCAGCTGGTTGGTGACATTATTTATTGTCACTGAGGAAAGAGTGGGAATGTGTAGCCCTACAAAAGGGTGTCTTTTTCCTTCATCAGATATATTTATTCATGCAACATGTTTTGGCAGCTTTTCATGATTTTCTTTGGAGGATTTAAGATTGATTTAACCTTAACCATTTATGGGGTGGGTTTTTCGTTGGTTTTTTGGGTTTTTTTTTTCCCCATCAGAGTAACTGGTTTAAGGAAAATTTAATTTTAGTATATTTCAATGTCTGTTTTATTGTGGTCAACATGTAGTTCACGTCCTGGATTAAGAAGTTCTCAAATTACTCTGACCTCTGACCTGATGCCTTTAGATCATTTCAGTTCTGTTTAGAGGTGCTGTTAATAATCTGGTTGTATTAAATTTACACAGCGACTGTTAAAATACAGCTGAATAATACTGCCTGTTTTAACATTCCTCAACATATTTTTTAATTTAACTCATGTTGCAGTTTAGTTTCCTAGTCTACATGAGTTTTATCACTAGTATAAATGCTATTGTTTATTATATCAAGAAATATGAGAATAGATTCATTCTTCCTAGAGCCAGAAAGCTCTACAAAGAGAACCAAAGTGGGTTGTTTCAGAAGCTGAACTTGATGAGCAAATTATAGGATTCATGTTTTTTTCACCCTTATCACATTATTATCCCTTGTTATTTCACATATCTGCAGTCTTCTAGTGAAATAACAGCTGCTTAACAGCAGATTGGTGTAATGATGTCACCAAACAGAGGAGGAGAACTCTTTAGTAATGCCCAGAAGACTTCTGGAAGCTTAAAAAACCAACTGACACATACTTCCCACACAGAGGAAAGCACAGGAGAACTGCTTTGTGTGTTCTGTTCACTTTATGTACAGCATGTTATTAAAAAAAGTTTTAGTGTTCTATGAATATTTGCTATGAAAATCCTTCTCTTGAAGCAATAAGTAATATTCTAGGCCTCAATTATGTTATATTAGGTATTTCTTCCTCAGAATATATGTTATTTTATGTGTCTATAATATATTTTAACACAGATATAGATACATACCTTTGTATTTGTAGACTCGTAGATAATCCCACAGAGCTGTTCCATAGGTTACTGTCCGTAAAGGAATTGCTCTCTGTAGATTAATTAGCCTCATTTTGCTGTACCTGAAGTAGCAGACTGAAAAGTTTGTCAAAACACAAGTTTGACCTAGCATCTCATCCTAAGTTACTGATGTATAGTGTGAAGTATACAGGAACATGAGATTAGGTAAGTAAGATTCAGATTGTTCCTATGAGGCATTTGGCAGAATTTGAAAAATATTTTCCTCTCAAATAAAGCCCCTTTGCTTTACAAAGTGCTCTTCCACAGTGCTTCTTACTGCTTCATAACTAAAACATTTTTAAGTTAGGCATCCCTTGTATTATCACAACATTTGTTAGTGATTAGATGCAAGAGCTTCTGTTCCAGTAATTTTTTTTATTTATTTATTTACTTTTATTTTTTCAGGCACGAGGCTGAATTCTTTAAGGAATAGAATTGCATGTTGACTACTGGAATACAGTTTCAAGAATTTCTTCATATATATAATTTGAAAACAGTATCTTAAAGTGTTCTATTAAACAAACATTATGATACATTTAATTTCTTAGGATTATTTAGAGACGTGAGCCTTATGTTTTTTAAGTACCCATTTAATGGTAATAGTGCATTTTGTTTGCAATGTTAATTGGTGTTTTCTACAACATTCTAGGTATTTATTTTGGACAGAGTGGGGACAGACCCCTTGCATAGGCAGAGCACACTTGGATGGCTCTGAGAAGGTTGTCCTTGTGAGCCTGGGGATTGCATGGCCTAACGGGATTTCCATCGATTATGAGGTTGGTTCCTCTGTCTTCCAGTGTACCTTAAAATGTACATTATTTGTTATGCTTCATTAAAGCAAGCTGGTGTTCCACCTTGATGTAATCTTAATGACTCTTGATTAAATACCTGGACAAGCCTGTTGATGTTTCCTTTGAAATTAATCTTTAGGAAAATAAATTGTATTGGTGTGATGCTCGTACGGACAAGATAGAAAGGATTGACCTTGAGAGTGGAGGGAATCGGGAGATTGTGCTGTCAGGGAGCAATGTGGATATGTTTTCAGTTGCTGTGTTCGGAGCTTACATCTACTGGTCTGACAGGTAATTTATTTTTCATAAGTATTTTAAATCTCAAAACGTTATTTCGGTGCCAGGTGCTTCACCTTTGTAGGATTAGCTGTTCCTTAGCAAGGTCGCTGGCAGGATCTGAGAGTCCTGCACCGTTTCTGAGGAGAGGATGTTCTGAAAGAGGTGCTGAAAGCTAAAAGTGCCTCAGTGCCCTAGGTGAGAACAGACTTCTCCACCTCCTGTTAAGTGAACTCTCCACTGCTCTTCAGTCATTTGTTCGGTGTGAATTAGTTGAGGATTGTTGATGAGACATCTTCAACTTTTTTGGCAGAGCACATGCAAATGGCTCTATTAGAAGAGGCCACAAGAATGAGGCCACGGATGCTGTGACCATGAGGACTGGCCTTGGAATAAACCTGAAGGAAGTGAAAGTCTTTAATAGAGCACGAGAGAAAGGTTGGCTGTTCTTAAGGATGCTATTGATTGTTTTAATATCACCTGCTACTTTTTCTGTATATTAAAGCGTACCAAAAATTAGGTAATCAATGATTTTATCTCCACTTTTTACTCTTGAAGTATTTTTTATGTAAAATTTGTGTACTAAAGAAAACAGATAGTGCTGATACTGCTAAAATTCTTCAGTGTTTCAAAGAGAAAACCTAAAACCAACACGCTTCCTATCATTGCAGGTTTGATGATTTTTGGGGTTTTTTTCTTAAAGAAACCAGTCTTGGGATTGAGAAACCTTGACCTCTCCTTTGCAGAGCAGTAATCTCAGGTCTCACATTTCTATTGGAAAACAAACCAAGATTTTTTCTTGCTAGAAATTCCCAGCCTCTGTGTCTCAATATTTATTTGCTGAAATTACTTAGGTTTGAGTCTCTTTTTTTCTTTTTTTTGATTTTTTTTCTTTTTCTTCTGTGGGAAGAGACCTTGTAAATAATCAGATTTCCTTTCTTTCAATTAGTTTAGCAAACTCAAGAGACAAAAGTTGTTACAGACTCTCTGTGATTTATGGTACTGATGGTTAAACTTTATTTTCCACTATCTAAGAATAATCTTTCTTTAACTGTCTTTTTACTTCTAAAATTCTGGTTTTGACAAGACCTTTAAAAACTTGTTTCAGTGAGCAAAATTGNCCCTAAACAAGTGGATTAAGTATGACATGTTAAATAAATCTACATTTTGAAAGAAACATATTTATGAAGAAAAGCTTTTTTTAAATTTTAAATATTTCTGAGTAAAAATAATTTGCAAACATATATGCATATTAATTTTACTAAAGATTTTTGCATGCAATTTGAGAACATCATATTTCATGGATATAAATAAAATCCACACCAAAACCTATTTATTTTAACTAGGCTAGAAATTGTTAATGTCTGCTGGCTTGGAAGGGCTTTATATTACAGAATTAGGAAAATAGAACAGTGGGATATAACAGTGCTTCTTTATGTGTAATTTTTATTGATATCTTTATAGACTTGATCACATTAGGAATAGGAGAAATGGTTACTGAGGCTAAAAATCTACTAATGTTAGTTTGAAAAACATACCTGAATGATTTTTTAATACGTTTTTCAAATTTTACTAGGGTACAAATGGTTAATGTCATTGGGAGGGGATGTCAGTGAGCCAGAAGGACAAAAGGGAAAAAACAGGTGAAAAATGTTTTTGGAATGTTTTTCTATCTCACACTATTATATTTATATATATTTTTTTAAGTTTATTGAACTAGAAGTAGTTAACTGTGTAAAAAACCCCAATGTAACTAAGTTTCCAGACCTTTTGTTATTAAAACAAACCTCCAAACAAAAAGAAAACCCAGGAAATCCCAACACCCCAAGGAGCTCTGCTGATTGTAATTGATGCTTTTTTTTCAAACACCTGTTTTACCCTTTCTGATGAGCCAGTCCTGCAGTGGGACTTGCAGAGATTCCCATCCTTCAGTGCAATTTTCCGGGTGTGCAAGGACATGCCCTGATTATGCTGGCTTCAGACCTGGACATTTTTAAAGATATTTACAGCTGGTGAACCATGGAAGCATTGAAGTTTTCCAAGAGGTTTTAGAAGCTTGAGGATCTTTTCATATTTTTTCTGGTTGTTTCTCAACCTCTCATCCTTCCAAACAGATATTAACTTTTCTAGCCTAATAAAACTTCTAAAGAATATTTTAAGCAAAATGAATGTAAAAATGTGTATAGCTGAATCTCCACGTTTTACTTAACTTCAGGAACTGTGTCTCACTGAGTTTTTCCTAGGAACACAAAATTCAATATTTCTGCTTTTAAGAGCAAGTTACCTCTCATTTCCCATGATTTTTTATTAAATGGATTTTCAGCTTGAAATGTAGCTGTTAAAGAATTTAATCAACATTACTTTCAGACACTACATATTCCCCAATAGTTATAGTTTTATACCTGAGAGCATTCTATTAAAATGTTTTCTTTGCCTTCATTATGAGGAAAACTGTCAGAAATGGGAAAATGACTATACTGAAAGAGCTGAATTGTTAGGTGGAAAGACCTGACAGAAACAGAAACTGAATTATCTTAACTAACTATAATAGTAATTCATAGATAGTCAAAAATAAAGAAGAAAAAGACAAATAGCTCTCAATTATTGATGATTACTGTTATTCTAGATATTGCTTGCAACAAGAGTAGTTACTAATTTGACAATGATTTCTTAATGGTGTGCGCAATTGTCAGGGAGTATGTTTTTGAAGTCAGATTTTAAATTAAGTTAGAACAAAACGTTTGGAAATATCTTCATTAAAAGCAGGGAGCTGGATTCACACATAGTTTTTTACCAGTCAATACATCTGTATTTAATTTGGTAGATATTGTCTAAAAGCAGTACTGTATTCTGATGGTAGCTAAATTTGACTTTTTGTCAGTAACAGGTGTTTTAAAAAAAAATTTAAAGCTCAAAGCACTTGAAAGTCAAAATCTAATTTTCTAAGTCTTCAGCTGGTTATGGAAGAATAACCCATTTTATCTTTTTCTATTAATAAAATATATACTGTTGTGAATTGCAAAGGGCATTAATTGTATTTGCTCATTTATCGTATTCTTTAAAATTATTTTTTGGTTGTGATTAAAGTTGCATTATTTACCATTTTAGCCCTCGTTTTCCTCGTGAACATAGCGCAAATAACTTTTTAAGAGGAGAATTCTCAGAACACGTAAAATTTTATTTCTGTGTGAGCCAGCTAAGTATATTTTTATTTATAAAAGAAGGTTTGGTTGTGTTTTTTCTGCAGGCACCAATGTGTGTGCCAAGAACAACGGAGGGTGCCAGCAGCTGTGCCTTTACCGCGGCAGCGCCCGCAGGACCTGCGCCTGCGCCCACGGCTACCTGGCAGAGGATGGCACCAGCTGCCTCAGGCACGAGGGCTACCTGCTCTACTCGGGAAGGACAATACTGAAAAGCATCCACCTTTCAGATGAGACCAACCTGAATTCTCCAGTCAGACCCTACGAGAACCCAGAGTACTTCAAAAACGTCATCGCTCTGGCCTTCGACTACAGCCTGAAGGGGAGGGGCACCAATCGCATCTTCTTCAGCGATGCCCACTATGGAAACATCCAAGTTATTAAAGACAACTGGGCTGGCAGAAAAGTGCTAATTGAAAGTGAGTAAAATATATAGATATATTTCCCAAAAATGCGTGTTTTATTTCAATAAGCTTTATTGAGTAAAGAGTTGGCCATCAGTTTGCTTTATAGAGTGAAAAAGTCGATGAAGTTTTACCATAATTAATTGTTATATTTCAGCCATAATAGTCAATGAAGTTTTACCATAATTAATTGTTATATTTCAATATATATCTGTATTTCATAAGATACATTTAAACGTTAACCACTTCAAAATAATTTGTCTTAAAGCAGGCTTCAGAGGCATGAAGCACATTACCAGAAAACAGAAGTGATGGTGGCAATGCTTAATTTAAATTATTATGATTTCAAGGGGCTGTACTGTTGAAACAAAACCTCATTGTGCATTGCTTGGAAATGAAACTATCTGGTTGTTTATTTTTCTAGTTATTTTTCTTCTAGGGTGAAGTTTCTGTTGCAGCCACTTCCCAGTATAAAATATTAAGACCTTGGTCAGTGTGTTCTGTTGGTTCACCCTTCTTGAAGTGAAGCCCGAGAAAGAGATTTGTGCTCAGTGATAATCAGAAGCAAATTCCAACCCACAGAAATTGTTTGGTTTTAATAGAGGCTCACTTGGTAATTTTCTTGTATAGTCCTCACGTTTACTATGCCTACATTCACCACAGTGGAAGGAGGAATTTCTGAAATGTGACATGTTTTGAGCCTTTGGAACTTGTAGTTTGGCCCTGCTATAAAGAAATTGCTGCTAGCATCTTCACTGAAATCTTCAGGATAAGTCAAACCATATTCTGTAGCTGAGGTCTCAATAAAATCTGAGGATATGGCAATGAAATGTTTGTCATAAAGTCTGACATAACTTTAATACAAGGTGTATGAAGGAAGGTACCAGGTTTCTCATGGTAAAATTTGAATTCAAGGAAAATCTGAATGTGAATACTTAAGGAATACATCCTTAATGCTAAACTTCCATAAATCTGTATGACAAAAGTGTTAATTGTAAAAATTTCTGCTGTCTTTCATTTCTGTTCCGCTTTATTTGTTCTAAAATATGCAACAAACCACATTCATCTGTAATCACTTATCAGATGCAGATACTTAATTTGTTCATTCTCTTACTTGTCCTTTTTCAGTACTGTCTGGGTTTTTTAAAGGCTGAAATTTCAGTAATTGTTTTCCAAAATGCCTTGAATTCTATATAGTATTTGCTCCTTAAGTTGTAGATAAATCTCATATGAATTTCTACTGTTTTATGCTATGTTATCCAAATTTAGCTATTTGGTTGGGTCAGTTTAATGACAAAACCAAAGAGTGATGAGGAAAAAGGGGAGTTTGTTTGATGTATATCACCTTTTGCTGTTGCATGTTAATGGGAATATATTTTAGAAAAGAAAAAAGTTAAACAGCTGCAAACTGACTAAATACTGTTCCACATCTGAAACTGGATAGTTGTTGTATGTTCTACCTCTGCTCTGAGGCACTGGGGAGTTGTTTGTGGTTATGAAAACAGTTGGCACTAATGCATGGAAAAGCATTTTTAAAATATTTTTAAACTGAAAGAGGGCAGATTTAGATGAGATTTAAGGAAGAAATGCTTCTCTGTGATAATGGTGAGGCCCTGGCACAGGGTGCCCACAGAAGCTGTGGCTGCCCCATTCCTGGAAGTGTCCAAGGCCAGGCTGGATGTTGCTTGGGGCAGCCTGGGACAGTGGAAGGTGTCCCTGCCCATGGCAGGGGTGAAATGGGATGACCTTTAAAGGTCTCTTCCAAACCATACTGTGATTGTACAAGGTGTTTGGGTTTTTTCCATTGGTTTCCTGTGTGTGCATATCTTAGAGGAATTCATGACATCTGCACTAAGATATGTTAAAGATAAACTAAGCAATGAATCAGGATGTTCCCATTACTCCCAGAAAAGCATTAAACCTAAGGATTCAGAGTTGAGCTTAGTGGCACGAGAGTCACAGCTCACAGAAACCTGCAGTGGTGACATGGAAGTACAATTTTAACTCTGGTGGTTTAAAAAGAGATTAAAAATATCACATGAAAAGCCATTGGAATTTTCAGCATTTAAAACAGACAAAGAAGAGAAATAAATACTGGGGAAGCGCTAATGCATGTAGAAATTGGTTTTTAAAAGAACAATAAAGTATTCCTCATTACTTCTTAATAGGTTGCTCTGCAAGAGCTAAAGGCATTCCATAAAGCATAGCTGAGAATTATAGTTTTAAGAAATTGTTAGGAAGTATTTCAACTTGTAGCTTAATATGCCAGATTTCATTTTTCATTAGCAGAGTCAGCACTCTGAATAATTGAATGTCAGATGAAATTTCGTATTCTTGCAAAAGCGTTCACTGTACCTGCTTGGGATGTACATGTGAACTACAGCTTTTTGTAGAAATACTTCTGTGTTATTCTGTAGAAAAGCTTCTTTGTAAGTGAGAAGGAATATAAAATCCCAGGATGTGTTCATTGCTTTCTTTCATGTGCTTTAAACCTCTTCAGTTTATGTTGAGTCATTCTTTTTCAGCTGGTGTTTTTGTAGCCTTCCATCCCACAGTCTGTTTACAGTTTTCTCTTACTGTAAACAGGAGACATTCATGAGGCTGCTTGATATAATGGAAAGATTTTATCAAGCTCCACTTACAAGGAGAAAAGCAGTGTTAAGATGGTGGACACCACTAATTCCATTCACTGGAAGACATAAAATTCCCAAATTTTCTCATTTCCAAGTTAAAATCCATGATTACATGGAAATTATTGAATGGAACCCAGCTGAAAAATTTTAGTGAAATGTTTCATTTCAGAATTGAAAAATAACATCTTTGACATTAATTTTGCTATTTTTTCCTCCTAAATTATTAGAATACATCTGTAGGAAGTTTTACTTTATTAGGAAGAGATTTAAAACCACATTGGGAATACCTAGTGTGGTTCTATCAGTTCTCCAACCTTTTTCTATCTCATTAATTGAAGTCTACAAATAGTGTAAACCTTTACTCAGCAATTGACTTGAATAGAGAAAATAGGGTGTGTTTCATCCAAGATACTGTTATCCCAGATTCTTAGTCCACTGAATGTAAATCTGCTCATAAAGGATCTACTATCAGGTGGATTTCTACCTCCCTGAAAATCAGATGAGCCACTCAAATCTATTAGATCCGTGAACTTTTCTGCACACTAAAAACACTTAAGACACATAGAGCTCTCTGCTAAACAGGTTTCCAGCTCACTAAAAACAGATTTACAACTCACGAGCAACCCATTATCTAACATGTTTTTAGCTCACTGAGAACAGATTTACTACCCAGAAACAACCCATTATCTAACATGTTTCCAGTTCACTGCAAACAGATTTACAACCCATACGCAAGCTATTATCTAACATAGTTCCGACTCACTGAATATTGATTTAGAATTCATAAACAACCCATTATCTGACAAATTTTCACCTCACTGAACAGATTTGCAACTCATAAACAACCCATTAGCTAACACATTTTCGGCTCAGGGAAAGTAGATTTACAGCATATAAACAACTTTATCTAACTTGTTCCGGTTCACTAAAAACAGATTCAAAACTCACCAAGGATCCTGTACCTGGTGGGGTCCTGTCTTCAACAGGAAGAAACAATGACAAAAAAACCAATAAAGCGGTCCAGGATGTACATTGTGTGCCATGCCCTAACACCTTTATTATTTGTGCAATGTAGGGTTTTTTTGGAGGGGATTCTTTCATATCTCTAAACTCTCCTGTGGTCAATCATCAGCAGCTTTCTCTTCCTTATTTTTCTAAGCAATTTTATCAGGTTAATCTTTCTTATTCCCAATTTTTTTAAAAAAAGTTTATCTTGTTCTTGGCCTGTGATTTCCCACAAATATTATTTTGGCTGATCTAAGTTGTTTCAAAGCTTATGTTTATACAAAGAAGCCTTTTTAGAAGAAAAAATTTAAATTTCTAGGCTATTAGTGCTTTGTTAGTACTTATCATCAGGAGAAGTTTGAAGTAATAAATTCATTAATCAAAGCCTTACTCAGTATATCTGTAGAAAAACAGTGCAATGTTCAAATAGGTTTAATACGGTGGTACAGCAGTGGACAGAGGACCAATCAGCAAGTTAAAAATTAAATAAAAAAGGTGGAGTCAAGGAAAAACAAACAGAAAAACAAATGAGAAGGAGGGAAAAGTGTTAAGATGAGCTACACTCAGTGAGCTGTTTTTTTTTCTCCTGTCTATGTAAACAATGGCACTGAGACATTTTTCCAGTGTAGTCTTTCACAGCACAAAAGGGAAAAGTTACGTGAAAAAAACGCTCCTGTTTTGAACCTGAGGCACTCACGCCCATGGAATGCAAAAATCTTTTCACTGCTAGCATAAAGTGTCAGATGCTGTGATGTACTGTAAGGCTTTTTACAGTCTGAATCTTTTAAAGGTGTTCCAGTGTGTGCTACTATTCTTCCTAACTAAATGGGTCCAATTTAACTGTCAAAAAGGCATTTATGTTCCCATTTCTCTTACAGAGCATTACATTTTGTACATTGTATGAGATCCCTTTAGTTTTGGAGTTTTCTTCTTCAGGAAAGAACTTTTTAATCTGTTAAAAGTAAATACTTGAATATTTCTGCTTTTCATTTCATAAATGAATGGATTCATTATTAACTGGAATGGAGGTCCAGTGATTTTTCACCTCTTAAAGGAGGGAAAATGAGGGGCTGTTGTTAAGTCTAGGATATTTAAATAGTAAAAAATAATATTTATTATTTCAATGACAGCCAGGTAGGAGGAAGACAAAGTGTCTGTTTTGTCAATGTAATTTTTTTTTGCATGTTGCTGCATATTAGAGATTCAGACAATCACAGAATGTTTTGGTTGGAAGGGACCTTAAAGATCATCTTGTTCCAACACCCTGCCAGGAAAGGGACACCTTCCAGTAAAATAAGATTAGTGGGTAAAATCTATATGAGTTGCTGTTATAGGTGGATGAAGGTTACTAATTCTATATTAAGCTTTTTTTTTTTTTTTAATTTTAGAAATGTGTATTCCTGCACATTTCGTACTTTGTTTAGATGTTCCTGGTGTGAAACTCTGAAATATAGTCATGATGGGAGCTGCCTCACATTGATCTTTTAGTTTGGTATGTCCTGAGCATTCCCAGCCTCAGTACTGAGGAAAGGTGTTTCTGCCTACTGCACTTGAGGTTGTTAATGAAAAATTAATAATGTCTGTGACTGATTCGACTTTAAACATTGCCCATAAGTTTATATTGATGTACATATTTGCTAAATTTTTCCTTCAGCAGCTGTAACTTAGTTGCATAAAATGTAAGAATATGTTTGGTCAATGGGCAGAAAAAAGCTACCCAGAGGAACACCTCTCAGATTTCACTTTGTTTTGGTTTTTTTTCCCTAAAGAGTAATGTGATCCAGCAAATATTATTAGCTTACAAGGCTATTCTGTCATTAATGCCTCAAATAGCTATTTTTCAAGAGTAACAATAAAAATGTGTGATTATACATATTTATTGGAAGGCTTATTAGGATCGTCATGTTATTGTTTTGAAGGTGGTAATAGTGAATAATTTTGGGTTTTTTTCAGAGTTCACGTGTAATGCATAAAAAAATAATGTGAGCTCCTGTAATTAAGAGGACATTTCTTCCATGACAATTGCTGAGATTTCTAATAATCTAGTAAAATACTTCCATCTCTATATGTTAGCTTTCCATTCTAGATCTCCTTCTGCTTTTAAAACCTCTTTTATGTGGATATATTTAACTACATTGAAGGTATGATATTATAACACTTGCTAACTAGTAATGACTTGTTGAATTGTACTGGGAGGGTTCCAGTTAAAGTCTCACAAAATACTACTGGTTTTCTAAATTATTGAGTTCCCTGCATTTTCATAAGTTTGTGATGTATCATCCTTTGCTACACTATTCCTGCTGACCCTGAGACAATCCCTAAATTTAATAATGAGGTGAGTTATATATCAGATAATGAAGGACAGAATATTGCAGGTTTGCCACCTCCATTGTGATTTTCCTTGGTAAATGATCAGGGAACATTTGTGGAAGGGCTCTGTCTTGTCGGGAAAAAATTATTGGAGGTAGATATAGATTTGTCCTAAAAAGCTGTTGATTATTATGGAAGACACCAAATGTTTTGCTAGAGATGAGATTTCAATATTAGACTTGCCACAAAAAACCCTAAAAGATTGAGGGGTTTCTTTCTGCTTTTAGAATGGTCTTATATTTCTTTACATCATTCCCAACAAATGTTCATTCTTTTCAGTATTGTCTCAGGAAATTTGAAGGAGTAATAATGTCACATCCATGGAGAGGTTTGTAGTTTCTTGGGCTTAAGCTGTTACCTTGAAGAACCCAAACCCTTTGCTTTTGCTGTCTTACTGCATTTAATAATCTTTAATGTGGGATAGCTTATAGTTTATTTTTTGAAGATAGAGAAAAATGGAAGAGGTGTTTGCTGATTCTTGGTATAATTTTAGCAAACTTTGCATCTGCTCTGAAACAAAATCCTATTCTCAGGCTAAATAGAACGATGGCATAATTGGTTATTGCAGTTTATTATAAACTTACTACTGTCTTAGAGCTGTTGTTTAGCAAAAGGCTCCTCGAAGAGCAAAGTGAGGATGAGAATTATGTAAAGTCCTGACCGTGCAGTCAGTGAGAGCCGTGGGTATAAATGCTTTCCTTCAGGTGTGTTCCTGCTCCTGAGGCTCTGCTTTCACCCCAGATCAAACGGTGACCACCTGTTCCCTGTCACCTTAATCCTACACAGACAGAGGGACAGAAACCACAACCCCCTCCTGCAACCACTCTGCTCTAACAATCCACAGGCTGCATCCTGAAAGGGAAATTGCAAAACCCAAGTCAGAGCAGGAATAAAGATCAAGCAGGTGTTTCACTACTGCTCATTAAAGCCATCTCCAATGTTCTCATATCAAAGTACTGTTTATGCCCTATTTTATTACTTTGATGGCTTTTCAGTGTTAAAAAAATTATGATGTTGACAGTTGTTCTTGCTTTACATCATTGTTAAAGAAAAGAAGTTGGTTAAAACAGGAAATTAAAGGAAAAAGGTTAATGAAGTGGTGCAAATAGAAGTTTTGACTGTAAAATTTCTAGATAGTTTTAAAAACTAAGGTAAGAGGTTAAAATCTAGGAAATTGAGAATGTGTGTGTATATATATATATTACCAAAATCAGTGGCAGCTATTATTGGATTATTTAAACCTTGCCCTTTATTATTTTTATTTTCTGGTTGCAGTAATAAGGGAGTGTATTCTGAGTTCTTCAGTTATTGATTTGTTGCTTGTCTGTTCCCCGAGAAAGTCAGATGAAGATCATGACAATATTTATAGGCTGCATCTCATCTGTGGGATGCAATCTATCTTCGTTAACTTCAGTAAAAGTGATAGATAGCATTTGGCAACGTAATGATGTGATCACTCTGGCATTGCCTTTGTAAATCATAAGCTGTTGCATTCTCTTGTGTAGATATTTAATCAGTTATACACCCCATTACTGATTTAATTCAGAACGTCAGTGGCAGGTGAATGATGTGAGTATTTGTATATTAATATCATATTGTATTAATGTTCTTTTCATTTAAGTATGCTATTCATGTGAAAATCATAAACTGTTGCTTCATGGCTAGAATAAATTTAATCAGTGCTGTAGGCATCTAATGCCATCAGTGTTTTAATTCAATGTGTCAGTGAAACAAATGGGATTCTTTTCATTTCCAGTTTCTTTATGCTTTACCAATTCAGAGTATTATATGATGCTGCAAAAATATGAACCTTAGAGTAAACAAATTGCTAATTTTCAACCTGTCAGTGGCATTTGGGGCTAAATCTCCTAACTGTAGCACCACAGAGAACAAGTACATATTTCTGATGTATTTTACAGTAACTGAAAATCTAATGATAAATTAATTTAAAAAGTGCTCTGGAATATTCTTTAAAGGAGTATGAAATCAGTAAATATAAAACAATATCTATGCAACCAGTAATGATATAACATTGAAATGCAGCTGCTTATGAATCTTTTCCAGTGTCCTGTCTTCAGCAATATGAAGTTGCTGGAACGTTTTAGTTTTAAGGAACAACCTGGAAGTCTAGAGGACCATTTCTAGGATAATTCCTGTCCTTGGTCACTGTTTTATCACTGAGAAAAGATTTACAGGGATTTAAAGATTCACCAATAATCTCTAAACAAAAAAACAAAACAAAAAACCTTAGAAACATAGAAACTAACAAAAAAAATTGTATTAGCAGTGACAACTTCTTATCCTTAAGATGTGCTGAATGATGCACTGCTGGCACGTCCAGCTCCCACCACATGCTAACAAGAATGAAGTTACTGGTGTTATCCATTGGAAGAATTTGTCTGAAAGTTGTATCACTCTCTAAATCTTCTGCCTTTGACTTTAAAGCCACCTTATTTATAGATTTATAAAGCTATTAAATGAGTCACTTCTATATTGGTGGAGTTCTCAATTCCGTTAAGTACAGAACATGATAAAGCTAAAAGTTTATTAGCAAATAAAAGTGTGTGTCTGGTGTAAACCCTTCAGAATTAATACTATTGGTGGAGTTAAGAAAATGGAGTGTGTTTGCAGCAGTTACTTTTCTATTTAATTAATTTTTTTTCTTTTCTTGTCACAATTTAATTCCTCTGATTTATTTTTTTCTAAGAGCATATTTTTTTCTCTGAGTTTTTCTGTTTGAATTAGTTACAAAACAATTGTCATCCACAAGTTTGTCACTTGAGCCTTTTCTTTTGAATAGTGGTTTATAGATTGCTTTCTTTTAACTCTGCTCCACTGAGAACACATGTCTGTATGGCAAAGGTTGTTTGCAAAACTCCGTATTTTAGATATTTTATTAAAACATTTTTCATCTGTATGCTGCATATTTCTTTGTCTCCATACATGCCATAACCTTCCATGTGGCTGTTCTCTAAAAACTTAGAAATTGCCATATTGTGAACAGTAACTTGGATTTAAACCTCCTTCTGTCACCATTTACAGGCGTGAACATGGAGCTGCAGTGTGATGTGTTTGTCCCATGTAAGAAGGTGAAACTTTGCTTTATGATACCTGTGGGAAAATTCAATTCTCCTCTTTAGTACAGAAATTACTCATAAAACAACAAATCTGGTATTGAAGATCACTTTCATCCTTGTAGTTGTGTTTTAGTTGGTCTCATCTTGCTGTGCCAGGAACAACATCATTACCTTTTGTCTGCTACAGAAAAGTTTTGGATCATGTTGTGTAATCAGTTTGCTCTCACATTTCTTGACAGATTCAGACAGGAGAGAAAGCTATAGCTGGTAGAAATTCAAGAGGTTACACAAGAAAAATTATTTTTTTTCTTCTGTTGTCTTACAAATGAAGAGCAATAAATGCTCTGATGATTTGTTTATTACAAATACAGGGTAGAATTGGTCAGAAAATGTCACTACATCTGTTATTTTTTAATAGAATCCCAGAATACCTGAGTTGGAAGGGACCCATTAGGACCATTGAGACCAAGTTGTGATTCTACAGAGGAAACCTAATAGTTAAACCAGATATCTAAGAACATTTATTTTCATTTAGGGAATTGTATGTAGTGAAAAATTTGGATTCAGTGCATAATTTTAATGAAAATCTCTGTCATGATATTTGAAAGAGCTGATTATCTCTGAATTTCAGTTAGTGATTTCTAAAACCTTCACTATATTTCAATATTTTGAGCTACTTGTAGGTGAATAAAGATACGTGTTTTTTCCTTCATCAATTCCGTTTTATAAGTAAACAAACTATTTTTACATATATTCCCCTCCCTTTAAGAATTGTCATCCCATTTATTTTTTCTGTTGTTTCTTCTTGAAGACAAATCACTGATACTTTTCCACAGATATGTCACAAAATGCAATCAGAAGACAGCCAAATGCTTTAACAAGAATAATACAAAAACCTGATAATTAATTATTTGTGTTTGATTTATTTGCTTCAAAGTTTTGATTCAGTATTTGCTTTTTCAGTGGGATCAAACTCTTTTTGGGCCTTTCTGTTCTGTATGTGTGAATTGCATAGTAAAAGTTACGTATTTCAGCAAGCTGAATGTAAATTGTAATAGCCAACATAATGTAATCCTAATTATATTTCTAAATTTTTGCCTTCTGTAGCTCATTAATAAGCTGCATGAACCTTCTGGTCGAAAGATACTTGTTTCTAGCAAAATAATAAGTGAAGTTATCAACATATGTATTTCTGTAGTAATTAAAAAATAATGGTAGGGAATAATTATTCCTATTTCTCACAGTCTGTCACTTTTACATATTGGGATTAAAAACAATTTATCTTTTCAGGACATGAAATATATGTTTTAGTAGCTTACTAATATTTTCTTTTTTTTCTTAGCTCACAGTTTTTTATATTGAAAGAGTGTGGTGTCATGGCTTGTTAAAATTATATATTGATGCTTAGACCTTCAGAGTTGGTATTTTTTCAGGTGTTTAACAAAAGCCAATAGAGTTAATAACAACAGGACACTTTGATCCCTATTAATGTAGTGTGTCAGTGTTACAAAATAGAGAGATAAATAATATAAGTAACTAGTGAAATAATGCCCACGACTGGGTTTAAATGATATTTGAATACATGACTCAATAATTGTTGTCTTGAATAAATGTTTGTTATTTCTGATGTATTATCTGGGGACACTCTAGTGGTAGTATTAGTTTGATGATCGTTGGAATTGACCAATATGGTACAGGGTATTAACCTTGTGGTCTTGCCGTCTGGTTTTTTTTTTTAAATTTAAATTTATGAAAAAAGATGATAATATTTTGGTTCCAATAAAAATAAACACATGATAAAAGCAATGCCAGAGTCAGTCAGCTGAAATGGCTGAGCCCTGCGAGCCTGCAGGACCAACTACAGCGAAAAATAAAACCAAACGCCTCATTAGCAGGATTGCTAATTATTTGCTCATTATTTGCTCTATCTACCACCGTGTGTTGCAGATGTGGGGTCAGTGGAGGGCCTGGCTTATCACAGAGCTTGGGACACGCTGTACTGGACCAGCTCCACCACGTCCTCCATCACCAGGCACACCGTGGACCAGCGGCGCCGCGGCGCCTTCAACCGCGAGGCCGTCATCGCCATGTCCGAGGATGACCATCCCCACGTGCTGGCCCTGGATGAGTGCCAAAAGTATGTGTTAGATCTCTCCAACGGGATCCTCATTCCTGTCAAGACTCGCTCCTTTGTTTTAGTCAGCCAATATTGCTGGAGCCTACGATGGTTGATTAGGTTTCTCCATTTAGGAGACAAATGTTGACGCATTTTGTTGTTAGTGTCTTTTATTGTCTTCGTCTTTTTGTCAAGAGCCTTCTTTTTGTCAGGCTTATCAGAGTCACACAATTCAGAATCGATTCTTATAAAGGAGTGTCAGAATTAAGATTTAACGTTTTATATGGTTTTATGTTTCAGATTGAATAATCATTGCGTTTTCATGGAATGTTAAAGAATTCAAGCTCCGCTTTTCTTAAGCGTGAGCTAAATGCAAATTACTGAGTGGTTGTTTGCTCAGACGTGTTACTCATTGTTTAGGTGGAAAATATAAGCACTTACAAAAAGAAGTCTGAGTTTCTTGTGTGCAAAATAGAGGCCCATGTGTTTATCTCAGAAGTCAGTGTTGTGTAAAAGTATGTAACAATGGACAAAATCCTGCAAAGAAGTATAATTTAGCTCCTTCCCGCCACTCTGAGAAATACTGTGTTAGTGAGAGGATTTTTGTTTTTACTTCAGTGTCTTACACATTTGAGGTACTTTATTTTTCTCTGTTAATTTTAGAAGAAAGGCAACCTGCTTTTTTCACTTCTTGTAACTATCTCTCTCTTTTGGGGAGGTTGGGGAACATTTCTGCCATATTAAATTCTAGTTTTAATTCGTAATAGCTGAATGTGCAAAGCTGCATGGGTAGTGGAACTGATTTCCACGTGTGACTTCATGTCCTGTTAATCCAAATCAAGAATTTATGTTGTATTGTAAAATGCAATTACCAAGATATCATAAATAAATGAGAGGAGGGGCAGGTTCTGATCAGTCCATGAATTGGAATTACATCCACAGCCCAGTCCATAACATTTGTCTGTCACTGTTAACAGTAACAAGGGGCTGGCTGAACCTCCTGTAGAGCACATTAAGGTCCTTTTCTTCCCATTATCAACTTTGTGAACACCAGGCCTTTGGTCTGTTTCACAGCTCTAATGTGGGAGGAGCTGCAGATTAATTTCACTGCTAGAGATTACTAATACACACATTAGCAGAATTAAGTTTATATCATTACACGGCTTGTATCTCTCTGTGATGGTAATTTACTATAGAGACAAGATCAGGACTGAACAGATCTGTAAAAGAAAAAAATCTGTGCTCCTATACAAATTAATGAACTAGGAAACTGCTATAATTTATATATATAATTTATTTATAGGCTATTACATTTTCCTGTTCACTATTGATTATAAAAATTACTTAAAGATGCCATTCAGAATTGTTTATGAAGGCATTTTTTTTTCTCTGTTGCTCATTTCATACAGAATTAAATTATAAAATGTATCTTATGGTTTTATTTGTTATTTTGATTTTAATACAGCTTAATGTTTTGGACTAACTGGAATGAGCAGCTCCCAAGCATCATGAGATCCACCCTCTCAGGCAAAAATGCCCAGGTTATCATAAGCACTGATATTCTGACACCAAATGGACTCACCATTGACCACAGGGCAGAGAAACTTTACTTTTCAGATGGCAGCTTGGGAAAAATTGAGAGGTGCGAATATGATGGATCACAAAGATATGTAAGTAAGCCAAAAATCCCGAACATATTCATTGTATGTTTGTTTGTACTCATTAGCATCGTCAAAGTGAAATTGTTACAGAAAGATTATTAATTGCCTAAATTTCTCCTAATAATAATTGTGTATTAGATTTAGAACTGAAAACTACTGAAATGCAAATAATGCTCAGTTTACTCAGTTTCTTTTGTGTAATGCTTGGGTATTACTCAACAAATCCTATTTCTAATATTTTCCTAACTATATGTTTTCAGATATTGAACTCTCTCCATTACTCTTTCATCATAATATATTTTGGTCCTTGAAATCTCTTTTCGTTTCAGCTCAAGAAGATCTTTTACTAGGAATATGCTGAAGGCAGTTGTGTTTTGTTACATCTTTAGCAGTACATTACTCGTATTTCATGAAATCTTCATTTCAGGGATTTTGAACCTCCCAAAGTTCAGGATAAAATGAATGAAGGCCATGTTTTGGCTTGTATTCAATTCCCAGCTTTCCCAGAGAGTGCACATCATCTCACTTTGATATCTACTAACTTTTTAGGAGTGCTTCATATGCAGTGTGAAGCATGAACTTTGAAAAATATTTTCATCCTAAATGAAAATTACATGTTTTTTTGGAATCTTATCCAGAAATTCCCCACACTATTTTCAGACCAAATTTTTTCAGTGTAAAATAGGAGAGGCAAGCTTGTAAGAGCAGAACTAGGGTACAGTCAGCATTGTTAGGCTTTTCCTTTTCCTTTTCCTTTTCCTTTTCCTTTTCCTTTTCCTTTTCCTTTTCCTTTTCCTTTTCCTTTTCCTTTTCCTTTTCCTTTTCCTTTTCCTTTTCCTTTTCCTTTTCCTTTTCCTTTTCCTTTTCCTTTTCCTTTCCATTTATTCAAGTTAACCACAGTTCACTAATGCTATCAAATGCAGTAACTCTATCAGAAACTGGGCAAACCAAAACCAAATGGATTCTGAAGTTTTCAGTCTCTGACTATGTACTTAGTAAAACAAAACTGAAGTACAAGGTAATTAGCTAAGTATAAGGTAATTGGTAGGTTATGATTAAACTGTTTATCTTTTCATAAAGTATTACAAAATAGGCATCACAGACATGAAATAGGACATGATGCTACTTAGTTACAGAAACTATTACTAAAATACCACTTTTTTTATCAGGCCTTTGACTTTCACTTTGCATCAGCAAGAAAAAAAGGATCGTTCAGTTTTCTCAGCAGTTGAACACTGAAACTTCCAGTTTTTCTGATTATCTTGTATCTCAGTTTGGCTTTCTGGCAATTTAACTCTTCTTCCCCATTGCAGTAAAAAAATAAGCTCCTGAACACAATAATCTGAGTCCAGCACACTCTTCTGAAGGGTTTTGGGGAGCTTTAGTGTGTTACACCAACACCTGTTGTGGGATAATCAGCTAATTCTGATGTCAGAAATACTGATCTGGGTTCTCACTGTTCCCTTATCACTTAGATGAGGATTGTTGTGCCAGGAGGAAAATCCCACCAGGCTGCATGGCCTCCCCAGCAGCACCTCAGCAGAGTGGCTGATCACACAGTAGATGCATTTTTATTGATACAAGCAATGCCAAAATCCAACCTGGTAACTGTATTATTGATCCAGTGAAAAATAATACTTCCAGGGCAGTTGTTTTACTTTGTTTCTATGCTGTCCAGCTGGATGAGATTCCTGATTGCTATGACATTAATGCAAGTCATGATTGTTCTCCTGTTCTGGTGATCTCAGATTGTTTGGGGTGTTTCAGTCATCAACCACCTGTCAAAAATAGTTTAAACAGATTAGCCTTTTCCCCACTATCTCTGCTTCATTGCTCTCTAGTTTCAGTTAGGTTAGCAAGGGTAGAAATTGGATAGTAGAACATGAAGGGCTGATGGTAACGTAATGAATTTTCTTCCAGATAGCAGCTTCTTTCTTCATTCTGCTCACCACAATAATCTAGTACAATGAATTAGTGGAAAATCATTTAGCAATATTGAACTGACTCTTTAAAGTGGATTGTAAGGGTTTATTGATTTTTGTGTTGAGCTGATATTTTAATACTAGTATTTGGTTTCTGGAATACTCTTTCAAGTTTGGAAGCTTTTTTGTTACTTTTGTTCCTTTTTATTACTTAGAAGAAATTAAGTTCGTTGGGGTTTGTTTTTTTTAATATTTTTTGTTCCGTTCTGTCAGACGTTCTGATATAAAATACAAAAGTGGTAATTATGTTTTTCACAACTCTTCCCCATTTTCTTCCATTTTTGTTCCTGCCATTACTTGGATTTAATATTGTGGCCACAACTGGTTTTAGCTGCTTAGTGCCTTAATTATTAAATTTTTTTCATGAAGACAGAAACTGAGCCAACAGCAAATAAAGGTGATTTCAAGTTTTGGACTTATTTTTCCAATAAATCATTACCTGCTTGGGTTTATTTTTTCCTTTTCTTCTTCCGTGTTAAGTATTTAGTAACGTTTTACGTGTGAAAAAGTAGAAATGTTTTTAACTTCCTGTAAACAGTTATTTTTTTACCTTCCAGGGTGGAATATTTTGGTCTCAGTTGTGGTTTTGTAGGCCTATGGGTGTGATTGTTAAAACCAGTATGGGTTTAGAGGTGTTTCTGGTAATTAAACCTTCATGTAATTGCAACCTGGCAGTAATTGTACCTTTGAGTTTCTACGATGTATGTTTTTATTCTGTTGAATTTCTTTATTATTGCAATTAAAGAAGTTCCATAATTGGTGTTCAACTTCTGTTTTATTCAGTGACATTTTAGCAGTTTTCTTCTTCAGTCTACAGCAGAAGTGCAAGCTTTAGGTTTGGCTGTGCGTTTGTGAAAAACTTTAGTTAATGGCTGACCTCTAAAATTACTTTCCATGTGTGTTGTTATATTTATTTGAAATACAAGTATCATTGAGGACAACAGAATAATTTTGGCCAGTTCTGGGAAGATATTTGTGATGACATCAATGTTACCTTGAGAGGTGACTAAAAAACTCACTAAGGCAGGATAAAAGTGAGATCAGCCAAGGCAGCTGGAACAGAGAGAAATTATGCAAAATATGAGCAATTTGAAATGTAAATGTCTCTAGCTCCATTAAAATAAGAATGTGCTAAAAAGTATTAGAAGAGGTTCTCACCAAGATATAAGTATTAGCAGTTAAAAATTATGCAAGTCGTGAATGTGATTCTGTGTTGAACAATCTCATTGCCATATTCTCTATGTACAAGAAAATATTTAGACATAAAAACTAACCCAAAGAAAAATAATGTCAACTAGAAGGCAGATATTTTATTGGCGTTGATTGTTGGTTATAAAAAAAAAACTAAAATCGAGCCTACTTTCATAGAGAAATTACTTCATCAGTTTCTGTTGTTTCTCTGTAATTATTTTGAATGGCACTGGAAACAATAATAGTAGAGAAACAAGAAAGGTCAGTAAAAAATGTTGGTTTTAGCACAATATGCACCATTTACCACTTGGACATTTAAGTTCACCATGTTTTGCTTCTCCTATTTCACCCTATTATGATTGTTAGGAGAACAAGAGTTAAGTTCTGGACTTTTTAATCAATTCTTCTTTCTGTGTTTGAAAGGCAGCTGGAATAGTATAGATATTCTTGGCAATTAATGGCACCAGAAGTGAAGTTATGGATTTTTAAATTTGCTCTGTCTAGCAATATAAATATAGTAGTTGGAGCAGGAATGTTCTATCTTTGATTCTTTTTTCTCACAAAAAAAAAAAAAAATTTGTTTCTCAACTTTTCAAATGTCCACATTTCCCTTCAACATTCATCTGAAGAAGCCCAAAACCAATAGAAAGAGTGAAAAACCCACTTCCTGCTTAATTTGTTGTTCTTCTGAGGAGTTCTCTCCATTGACATCAATAAGTTGCTTTCTTTCAGTAGTTCGGTAAAAGAGTGCTAAGCTTGAAAATAATGAAAGTTATTCCCTAGCCAAAGGCAGTAAAATCCTCTAATCCCTCTGAGGCAGACACCTAGTTGAGACAGATCCAGCATTTTTAGTTTGGGACAGTTTGCTGAAATACCTTGATGTCCAGTGTTGGTAGCTGGGAAGAAATTAATTTAAAGAAGGAATTAATGAACAGGTAAAACTAATCTCAAAGGCTGTGGAGAGCAAGATTATTTATAATACCTCAGGATCCAACAAAATTCTAGGAGATCGAAGTAAATCTAACATTAGATGAAGTCGTCATTGTCGTTTATGGAGTCAATAATAATTATCATGGGGTTAATAAGCGTGCAGTTTCAAAGAACCTGGTTAATATAATAGTGGTAAATAACAATAAAACAGAGCTCTGTATTTTCCCTTTCCATGGCACTGAAAATTACAGGGTTTTTATAAACAGTTGTTTAATCTGTCATTCAGCTGAACTGCAAACTAAGTAGCAGCTGGAACACTGCAAATTCAGCACTGAAGTTTCATTTCAGTGTCAGAGATGTTCATTGCTAACATAGAGAAACAAAAATGAATTGTTGAAGAGGAAGCACTTCTGATTTTGTTACATTGTGCTTGGAAAATTGCATGGAAACATGACCTTGCTATTCCTGGCAAGTGTGGTCCTCTAGTATGTCCATTGTATCCTTTTCTGTAATTCAAATTATTTAGAAGTGAATGATAAAATAAATGAAAGGAAAGTTCATGCATTAAAGCTGTGTTGAAAATAGTCTTCATTCAAACTAATCAACAAAGAGCATCACAAGAAACACAATCAGGAGTTTAATTTAAATGTACCTTTGTTGGTAAATAAATCAAATACATAAAAGTTATCACTTAAATTGTTTCCCCCCATCTATGCAACAAGTTTCCCTGTATTTCTGTCTGATGTAATTTTTTTCTATAGATTCCTCTTCTATAATCTTTTAAAATCATTATCCATAACTTAACAATAAGTCTAGGATATAATTTTATCTTTCATTTTAAACAATAAAATAAATAACATTGACTAATGTGGTGTTCTGTATAAGTCAGTTCTGTCAGATTTTTTTAATTCATCTAAAATGTTATTTGTTTTTAAACTACTGATATCACTTTACGGTTCTATAATGATTTTATTATGCAGTTGACTTTAAATGATCAGTATTTTTAACCTTTATTCGTGTAGTTTTGTGTACTAGAATTGTTATTCTGCTTTAGACCTCTTAAGTAGGTTTGGGTACCTTTAGAGAAGCGAAGAACCCTTAAAAAACATTTTAAAACTTTATTAGATAGTACTGACCATTCATTAAACATTTTGAAAGAGAAGTATTATTAATAATCCAATCATTAGAATTAAAATACAAAAAAACCACCAGTAAATCATATTCTAAGCTATTGCATTAACTTTATGCACTCCTCTCCTTAAAACAACCTCAGTGTTTCTGTAAAAGTTTAGTGTTGTCATGATAAGAATCATTGGGTCTAGTTCTTACTGACAGTCTAATAAGAGTTTTATATAAATCATCAAAATTATAGTATTCTGTCAGAAATTCTTCTTTGCCTGACATGTCTGCCTTTGCTTTTTCAGTCATGTTTTTCTGGAGAAACTGCTACACAGATCTCAAATTAGAGCTGTTACATGCCAAACCAAAAGATTTCTGGACTACTTAGAAAACAGAATTAAAAAAAAGAAAGGATCACACTTAAAATTAAATTGTTTTTCAGCTTCTGATATCCCCCAGCCCCCATTCTCCTCATCACTTTACATAGAAAACTTTTTATGTTACTCAAGGCTTGAAATATCTGCTGTAACTGAATGTTGGTGTCATTTAGTATTAAAACATGGGATACAGTCTTGGATGTATCTGACTTCCACTCTTGCAGGTGGAAGGAGTGCAAGGGATGTCTTTTCATGATTCCTTAAAGTTTTAAAAATGTGCTTGAGTTGTTGCAGTTTTTGGTATAAATTCAGGCTTTAAAAAATATAAATAAAAATTTTTCACAACTTTCAGTGCTATTCTATAAATTAGAGTGTTAAAAGGGCTGTAAAGCTGACCAAAAGCTGATAAAAATATGAACTCTTTAACCTGGGTGCTTGAATAAAACCAATGTCCTTGGATAGTGCTGTGACATAATACAGAAACTGCAGGAAATTAAATAGAAGGAACAATGGTGAAAAAGTTTGGGTTTTTGACACTTTATTTGGATCTCAGCTCTCCCAAGGTTGAACAGCAAAGATCAGTTCTGTAATGAATTACATTCTATTGTTACAATCAGAGAGAAATCAGGACACTGCTACCAAACACAGAAAGCTGAGCAGGGCAGTGCTTTAGTATTGGTTGTAACAATAAAATCTTTCCAACTGGGACAGTTTCACACTATCTCAGAGAAGAATATGAGGCTGCAAAATCTGCATGGCCAGATTTCATACAGATCTTTCAGATATAGACATAATTTTTTTTTTCTCCCTGAAATGTCTGAGTATGAATAGTGCAGGCTTTTAAGAGTGTATTATGAAAAGTGTTTTACTGTAAATGTTCACAATTAGAGAAGAAATCTTTTGCCATTAATATATTCCCATTTATCTTTTAATACTTTTAGTTCTGGCAAAAGATGGGTTAGAGAAAAGTTGTCCTCTTGGGACATTTATTACTGGGAAAAAATCTTTCCTGGAAAAAGGGATTTGCTGTCTAACCCTCTTTAAAATATGCAGAAATACATGGTGTGCATAGTGAAGCAAAATTTGTTATAATTATCTGATTAATGTAAGCAATTTTGACATTCTGTCTGTATAAGTGAATTTAAACATGGACAGGACTGGAATTATTTATGTTAGCAGGTTGTTGAGAAACCCTGGTCAGTGAACTGGCATGAATGGGAACAAACCTGGAGCATCCCTTGGTGTTGAATCCTGCAGAGTTGGGACAGCTCCTTAGTCTCTAAGGCATAGCTGTAGTGCCAAAATTGGGGGCTTCTGTTTCACAAAATGAAATTTGGGTGTTCTGTATATTAGGTGCATTCATTATATGGAGAGAAAGACTTCCCACACCTCCACAATGACTTGTTTAATAATTAAATATCAGATTGACTATGACTACCCTTTCTCATTATAGCATCTTTTAAAGAGTTGTTCCACAGCATCCCCTTGGAAGCACAAAGGGCTCAGATCCATCAGATGTGCTGGTTCATGGAGATTTCCATGAAATCTCATTGTTGTTATAAAATCCATCTGGGAAAGTGCATAAAGCACACAAAGCACATGGAAAACCATGGTGCTCTAAGCAGAGATATGTTAAAGGATATTATTTTTCTGATTTTATCCCAATTTCCCTATGATAAGTAGCACATAGACACAGAATTTATTATTTTTTTCCTACCCTGGGTCAGAATTGATTCCACTTTATAAATATACATAAGCTACTATTCTTTTTTTTTCTGTAGAAACCTGGAACACAATTCAATAAAACTAATAAAGATTATTACTTATCTCCATTATCTCATGGAGAAATATTGACCCCCTTCCAGTAATTCTGTTCAGCCAGAATTAAACTTTCGACTAAAAAACTGATTAAAAAGTTGTCAGATTCTTCAGAAAATAAACTGTTAATGTGAAATTTTTAATTCTGATACACAGAAAGAAAGAGGATACGCAAATATTTTACAGGAACTGTGATTTGGATGGAGATCAAATTCATTGTATTTCTAGAATTTTCTTTCAAACCTTCCTGTACAGAGAACTGCAATTCATTTTTCCCTTCTACATTTTAAATTGATTAGCACTGTGGTGATTTTTTTTTTCTAAATTGGGAAACATGAAATATTTATTATCTTAGGTTTAAGTTTCTCATGTAGTGATGTGGTGAGCATTCTTCAGTTCTAAAACTCTTCACTTCACTTTGGTTCATAAAGACTGCATTTTTAGACTTCCAGCCATGCTGAAAGAACCTCTTTTCTTTTCTGTTGGAGCTATTAAGCAGGTAGAGAGTGTTGAGTAGGTATTTTTACAGGCACATTTAGATAAACTGTGATTTTTTTTTAATTAAGGAACAGATGCCTGGTTTTCTGAAATTTGGATGCGTGTAGCATCCTTTTAACACATTTTAAGTGCTGTTATCTCATTTTCCCAGGTGCTGGAGGTTTAAAAGTATTAAGTGTTTTGTCTGAAAGTGATGGGAGTTGCGCTTTGCACTTTAAGAACTTCTTATTCAGTGACAGCACTTCTTCTCCTGTTTCTCTTCTGCACTTGTGCATTTTAGGTCATTGTCAAGTCTGGCCCAGGCACCTTCCTCAGCCTGGCCGTGTATGATGAGTACATCTTCTGGTCAGATGGAGTGAGGAGAGCCATCCTGCGCTCCAGTAAATACACGGGAGGAGACACCAAAGTCCTCCGCTCTGATATCCCACACCAGCCAATGGGAATTATTGCTGTTGCCAACGACACCAACAGCTGTAAGCTACAAAGCAGGTTTTTTTAATGCCAATATCATTCATTTCAGGAATTTTATTTAGTCTTAGCCAAGCTAAAAGATTGTGTGGTGTTTCATAAATTGTTTTGTTCACAAAAGATGGGGTATAACCTCTTCCCCAGTAAATAAGTATTCTGAATTTTCTGCTGTGGGCGTTGAGCTCAATGATATCAGTTAAATATTTTCCTGTCAAATTTCAGCAGTTTTCGGTGTGTCAGGTTTTTAAAATTGTTATTTTGCAGCTGTTTGTGTACCTTTAGCATGCCAGAATCTGAGGGATGCTGACGTTTTCACCCGAGTGATAAAACCCGAATCAATTGCCCGTGAATCTGAGATATGGTGATCTTTGCTCTCTCAAAGACATTGGCCATTGAAGCAAATTTAATAAAACAGATTTCATCTCTTGTCGTTTGTTTTTCAGGTGAGTTATCTCCCTGTGCACAAATGAATGGAGGCTGCCATGATTTATGCCTTCTGACGCCTGATGGACGAGTGAACTGCTCGTGTAGAGGGGACAGAGTCCTGATAGATGATAACAGATGTGTGAGTAAGTAATGGTAGCTGACACAATGCTTTTCTGTGCTGTGAGGCAGTTGGCTTTCATAAGACAGTTGGCCCAAGCCATTAATTTTATTTCTTCTATATACTGTAAAAATTGATCTAGCAATTCAGCAAAACCAGTATTTAAACTCTTTTATCTTATAAGTCTTTGTAAGTCTTTTGGGGGGGTTCAAAAGCATTAATACTCTCCTTAAAACTCCTCTTAAGGTAGTGGGATACTGTTTCTTAATAATAGTAAGGACTTTAGCATATGTATCACAATTACTGCTGAGATAGATAGAAATATCTGTATTAACCTTCAGACCTCTTGGGTTATGTGGGATAATTTATTGAAGTTGAACCTTAATTAAAGCACTTTCTCACCTATCTCTTTATGTTCTCAAACCAGTGATTGGCAGTGGAAGTTAAAGTAGTTCCTCAGATTCATATGCCTAATAGTTTATTTTATAATAATTATATGGCATTTATATTTTCCAAATGCACCACAACTCTTAAAATTGCTCATAGGTAAAACGGTGTTTAAATTGTCATCTGGAACATGATGTGAGATTTAATATTCTAAATTATTCTATAGAATGTTTGCAGGAAATGTTGATCTGAGCTATCAGAAGAAAAAATAAGAAAGGCATTGTATGTTGGGGTTGAGTAGCACAGAAAGGATGGAAACGAGACAGACTTTAGTTGTGAGATCAAAAGTTTCTTTCTTCATAACTCAGTTGAAAAGGATACTCAATAAAATTGAAAGTTAGCAATTCCAGCTGAGAAAAGGAATTAACTGTCCTTTCACAGTGTAATTAGGCTGTGTAACTTCCTGCCAGTCAAGAGTCTGGAGACAAAGCTTCAGTGAAATTCAAAGAGGGAGATGATGATATGGGTAATGACTACTCCGACTACTTACTTGTCATCAAAGGAACAGTCTGAAAGGCATTAAAATGCTTTGTTTCTGCAAGATGGACTTTGAAGCAATCTCTACAAGGGTGTCCAGTTGGAATTGAACTGAGGGCAGATTATCCTATATAAACTTTTTTTTTTTCATTTTTTTCCAAAGATTGCTGTCTAAGATGCTGAACTAGATGAACTAGAAATGTAATTGAGAATTACTTTCTCTAAGTTCTTACAATGCTAGAAAATGGAGAGAAAAGAGATAAAAAAGTTAAATTAAAATTTAAAGGACTATATAAATCATTTTTAAGACCAGATCTCACCTTGTCCAGAATCTATATTTTCAGCACTTCTTCTTCATATATGGATCAAATCAAGAAATGCTTTCAATTTATATTGGCTTGGCTATTGCATAAAGCAGACATTGGTTCTTTCTGAATTTCTGAAGTGATTATAATGGAAACAAGAAAGAAGCATAACAATTGGGTATCATTTCCCCATTGTTCTTCTTCTTGAGTTGTCCTAAATACTCCTCTTTTCTCTCCACTTTGCTGTTTTGTTTAGAACCACGCTCACAAAGCAGATGTATGACCTATCATGAAGTTCTTGACCAAATAGTTCTGTGTCAAATTCATGATACGTTTAAGTTTCTTAAGTAAAAATAAAAATTTTAAAGGTGCATCTGTTTCTCTTTTAAAAAAAAAAAAAATAGATAAAACATCCACTAGATGAGAATGGGAGGGTTTTTGTAAATAAAAGAAATAAGTGAAATGGAAGCAGCAGGTTTTCTGCTTTGGTGTTTAGGCTGAATCATTCAAGCTGCTGGTTGGAAAGGCATGGGTGAGTAGAAGGAAGCTGAGCACAGTAATTGCAAAGTTATCATCTTAGCACAATCAGTGCCTCTGAGTTGTTTCACTACATGTTCCTTCATGGATATTTGTCAATGTGTTTTCTTTTACAGGTCCTCTTTGTAGAAGCTTTTAAGTTCTGATGCCATGATGTGTTTTACTGTTTTATACTTAGGTTTTCAAAATTCATGTAGGTCAAATTTGAAATGCAGCCAGCATTCTTTCTCATTTTCACTCGTTGTAAAAGCTGTTAAAAATTACATGCTAATGTGTTCTATTTTCAGGTAAAAATTCTACTTGCAACATGTATTCAGAGTTTGAATGTGGGAATGGTGAATGCATTGATTATCAGCTGACTTGTGATGGCATTGCTCACTGTAAGGACAAGTCTGATGAGAAACTTTTCTACTGTGGTAGGTATTTCCAGATCTTTCACCTTCCTGTTGTAATTTTGGTGTTACACATGCTTAGATTGCTTCCGCTGTGACTTTTTTCCTTATTCACACCAACTGCTCAGCCAAGATGCTCAGCAGGAAAATGGCAACACACATTAAAAAAACCCTGACGTGACATGGAGAAAATTACCTGAAAATAATTCTTATTTCAAGTTTTGTGTATTAACTGACATATTTATTTAAAAGCATCTCAAATATTTTATATTTCTGTCACTAAAATAAGGAAAAACATGACTAGCTGTTTTTTTAAGGATGGAAGATACTTACTCTGCAATACTGGAAAAATATATGAATGCTAGTTTGTAAATTCTATAAATAGATTTATAAATACAAGGTTTGTTACCCAGAGAAGCTGTGGCTGCCCCATCCCTGGAAGTGTTCAAGGCCAGGCTGGAGCTTGGAGCAACCTGGGATAATGGAAGGTGTCCCTGCCTATGGCAGACGTGGAATTAGATGGTTTTTAAGGTCCCTTCCTACCCATTCCATGATTCTGTGTTTTGAGAGCCATCAATTTGGCTTTCCATGGATTTGCCACGTAATTTTATGAAGGACATTCTATTGATTTGCAGTGTGCCAGTGAACATTTTGCCTCATTTAAATCAACCGTACCAAATTTTTTGCTACACATTGAAAAAAAACAAAAAAGTAGGAAGATCTGAGGTTCTGTAGTTCACTAGGTCATATACAGGGTGTTGCTTTCTGAATACAACAAAGAACAGGATGCTGGAGTCATTACTGTTGATTAACTAATGCAGTGAAAATTATTATTGTGACTTCTGCAATAATTAAGTCTTTAGTAAATCAGTCCTGAATTTTCAAACATATCTTTATGTAAAATTCATTCATTCTTCCATAGTGTTCTTAATCAGAATGCTGTTGATATTGGTGCTCAGAAATACAGAAACCTCTCTGCTAGTACTTGTTGTTATTTTATTCTCCACTTAGTCCTATTTTGTTTTAGGCCAAATTTGATGTGCTTCATTCTATATGATCACAATATTGATGCCATATGCAAACACTCTCCCCAAAAAAGTGTGTCAAAACAAAGGCATTTAAAGTACATGGGCTTTTTGTACCACAAGATAATGAAAACTGGGAATTAGGCTTCCCTTTTTTTTTTTTTTTTTTGGTCATTCTTTCTTAACATGCTTTCATTTATTGTTCTTTATCCCTTTATCTGTCCAAGTTCTGCTGCATAATAGATGAACAATTTCTGAAGGTTTTATTTTTTTTTTTTCCTGTAGCTTCAAATGCATTATCAATTAAAATGTTTTTCTGGAACGTTTGTTTGGCTTGAGTGTGAGGCTGTTTTCATTAGGAGTCAGCACAGTCATGTGCTTGTATTTAACTTTGCAGAAAACAGAGGCTGCCGGAAGGGTTTCAAGCCGTGCTCCAATCGCCGCTGCGTTCCCAGTGACAAAGTCTGTGATGGGGCAAACGACTGTGGTGACAACTCTGATGAATTTGACTGTAAAGGTAAATGGCAGTAATTCCGAGGTGATTTCGGAATATTGCTTTGTAAATACTTGTTATGCAAATGGGAGTAGCGGGAAAATAAGGTGTGATTTAATCATGTGATGGGATTGATATAAAGGCTGATTTTTGGTTTGCACTTATGGTCTTCTAGAAGGAGATTGGTTTGGGCTATAAAATAAAATATCAAATATACATATGCATTATATATAATATTTTATATATATAAAATATAAAATACAGGTGCTGTTTCTTCTGTGAGGTAATGAGAGAGTAACTACTGCAGACAGGTTGAAAGATGGGTGATTTCTTCTCTGCATCTGCTTCTTCTTTGAAGCCGAAAATGCTCTCTTTCTCTGCTTCTCAGATGTGTGGCAATGTCTGTGTCCTTTGCAAAGCTTTCTCCTTTTCATATCAGAATTGTTGTTTGGTTTTTGTCTTACTACATGAATATTTATATCTGTGCATCAGCCAATGCATGAAGACCAACTAGCAGACAACACAAATCATTAGTTACAATTCAGAAAGGTTGCAGGGGATATTATTCCATAAAATATATAACTAAAAAGCTAGATATCTGTAGTAATTAGCATTTTTTTTGAAGGCACCAAATAATTTTTAATCATTTACCTAAATATAAGTCGAGGGAGAAACATACAGGCAAGAACCCCAAGCTGGTTTTACAAGAAATAAATCTGAGAGATTCATGGATGATCCTGATAATGCTTCTTCCTTCCTCAAATATTGATTATCTCAAAATGAGTTGAATTACCTAGAGAGACTTCTTGGCTAAAAAAAATAAATTAAAAAATTACAAACTTACAAGGTGTAATAAACTCAAAATCATATGTCTGCTGGAAGGTACAGCGTGTTCTGAATGCCTCCTTTTGAAAGGCAGAAGGCTTGAACGTCATCATATACATAATGTGCGTCTGAAGAGTCTGTTTAGCACACAAATTTACATCCTCTATAACCATATGTCCCAGACTCAGCGTGCGCCTCGACAGAATTCCGCTGTGCAGATGGGGTTTGCATCGGGAAATCGGCTCAGTGCAACCAGATCATCGACTGTGCAGATGCCTCAGATGAAAAGAACTGCAGTAAGTTTGTGTTTGTGCTCCCTCGCAGCATCTGCTCCCTGATTATTCCTTGTTATGTAGCTGTTAATTCCTGGGCATTGCTGCTTGGGATAGCAACACCTGCCTGGTCTCCTCGAGCTCGGTGTGGAAATTAAGCTGTGAGGCCCTCGGTCTGTGTTAGGTGTGTGATAATTTGCTGTCTCATTCCAGATAATACAAACTGTGCTTACTTCTATAAACTTGGGATAAAATCTTCAGGATTTATCAGCTGTAATTCGACTTCCCTCTGTATACTGCCAGAATGGATTTGTGATGGATCTAATGACTGCGGAGATTATACAGATGAGCTAAAATGCCCAGGTAACTGTGAAAAAGTAAAAAAAAAAAAACAAAAACAAACAAAACCAATAAACACCCCAAAAAACCCATTAATTGACTTTTTAATAAAAGAAAAATTCCTGGTTTTGTGGGGGAGAGTGTTTCTCATTGTGTTGCAAAATGTTTATTCAGTCAATACTGGTTTATTTAACAGAGCGATTACTATAATGCTGAATGCAGTTTATTCTCCTTTATTTTGTTTCATGGGATTATGCAAATTAATAAAAATGAATACTGAATTTTTTTTTTCTGAAGCAAACTGTAATGTCTAGCTATCTATTTCCTCCAGGTTAGGCCTGTCATTTATCATTTTTATTTAAGTAACACATGAGTCATTAAAAATGTCAAGCTCATCAAGCATCGACATAATCACTCAGGAACTTTTATTAGCTACTGCTTTAGTGGGTGGTATTTCTTTTTTTGCTGACTTGTTTTACTTTCTCTTTGGTTTGGTGGAGGTCCTTGGAATAGGCTGCCAGGGTAGAATCCAGGGTTAGTGTTTTTGTGATAGTTTTGGTCTTCAGCCAGGGGAAAGGGATCATGAAAACTTGAGCCCCAGACTCAGGACTGAGGTTATTGCTCTATATGTAATGTTAACCAATGAATTATTCAAAATATTCACTTCTTACCTAATGAAGGAGAGCATTTATGTGTTTCCTCCATTTTTACCCGGAACCCCTCATTTGCGTTTGAGACTATTAAGTACAAAATGTAAACATTTTTTATTTCTATTTTTTTATAATTGATTTATTATAGCGTGAAACTAACCTCCCATTGACCACTAACTCTTTCCTCGAAGAATAAGTGTTTAATACAAGTAAATATTTCCCAAATAATAAATTTTATTATTTTTTTAAAATTAAAACTTCTAATTTTATGTTATTCAGAGCCATCAAATTTTTGCCTAGTAGTGGAAATAATCTGATTATTTACATTTAAAATTCTCTTTTTCTGAGTGATAATCCTGTCATGTCACCAGAAGTTTCTATTAGAATTCTCACATATGTTGTGCCAAATTTTTTGATGAAAATATTACCAGGCTCCAGAAAACCTGGGATTTCACCAATACTGTCAGCCAACCTGACATTAAGAACTTCCATCAATCCTATGAATAGATGCATATTAAGATAGAGTTTCCATTCTAATCTCTACATTATCTCTTAATTATGTAAATTTATTGTATACAACCCTTCATTAAGCTCAAAATAGCTTAGATTTGCTGTATTTCCATACAAAGAAAGGGGTTTTTTTCCATACCAAGGAGAATTTTGAGAGCAGTGTGCTACAGCTTCAGTAAACTAATGTTGCATAAGTACACTAATGTGCGTTTTATTCCATTGTCCATTTATTTGTATTACTTCTCTCTGAATTCCAAATGTGTGCCAAAGTGTTCCATCATTTTAATGTGTGACTAATTGCCTGGATCATTCCTCCCTTTACTTGGAAGCAATGCCATTCCCACCATGTGATTTCCTTTGCCATTGCATTCAAAACTGACCAACTCTGGCACATTAAGTTTTTGAGTGTTGTTTCTATTACGAATATTGCAATTCCCATTAGCAGTTTGGTTCAGTGTCATTGTTCTTACAGAAAATTACAGCAAAATACTCACGTGAGGTAGATATACTTAGAGAATCCTTAGTATCTACCAAGTCATCACAGATGTCCCACTTATTTCTTTATTTATTTTTTTTTCATTCATATAGCTGTAGAAGCCATAAATGTTTACTTTAATTTTCCTTTTAAAAGAGAGGAGGCTGAAAACAAATCCAGTACACTGAGGGAATATTGAAAACCATGGCAGAGAGTTTCAGTGGTTTCCAGTTCTAGGAACTCTGTCCTGGGTTTTCCCAGGATTTTGCTTAAGATTTGGAAAATAAGCTGTTATTAGACTAATATTTGTGCTTGCATCATGAAATTCAGTATGTGACATATTTTCTCTCCTCACACCTGGTTTCTAAGCATTCATAAAAATCAAGTTTTCAATTACTTTCTGACTCTATGAAACAAAAAAGACAAGGGAGAACTTTTTAGCTTCTGATCAAATCTGATTCTCTGCCTGCAGCATCACTGGTGCAGCTCCTTTTAGCCAGTGCATGCATGAGATTTGTAGCTTCTCCCAGTGACAAAAATACAGCCACAATTAGATTACCTTGTAAATGACAACAGAGAGATCAGAAGGGCAATTTCTTCAGCTGGTGTAAAACAGCAAGCAATGTTGACCTGCCTGACATCAAAACCTGTAAACTGAACTACTCTCCTCTACAGGCCTTGTGATTTAGTTTGAAGCTCTGCTCTCATTCTTCTCTAAATATATAAAAAATAACTATTTCAGCTTCCTAAACTAATTAGCTATCACTTTTAAATTTTTTTTTATGAACACAGATTATTTACTTTTTTTTTTTTTGTTTTTAAACATAAACATTTTGTCCATCAGTATTCAGAAATTTAGCAGAAATGTATTAGGCTCCTAATCATACTAGTAGAGACCATTTTACATTACATTCTTTATTTTATCACAGTTCAAAACAAACCCACATGTGAAGAAAATTATTTTGGTTGTCCTAGTGGAAGATGTATTCTGACCACCTGGCTTTGTGATGGGCAGAAAGACTGTGAGGACGGAGTAGATGAATTGCACTGTGGTGAGCATTTTGTACTATTTGTATTTCTCTAGCCACTAATGCACTTTGGCAAAGAAGGGTGCATCTGTATCTCAGAGATTATATAAAAAGTTCTTTGATGCTGTATTTTCAGATTTAACTCTAATACTTCATGCTGTCAGTACCTTAAATTCTATTTCATGCCAGAATGAAAGCCCTTTAATTTATTTTTTTTCTCTCTTAAGGATTAAGATTTGTGTACAGAGTTTTCTATTACTTAAATATTTAACAATTCCACTAATTCTTCACAACTACTCATTAAAAGAGTTTTATAGATGTAATGAATTTGAATCAGTATCTGGACCCCAACAGGAAATACCCAAGCATCAAAATAGGCATTCCTTTGCATCAGAGGCCATACAGATGTAATTATTTAAAGTAACAGCAGAAGTGATGTAAATAAAATGCAGCATGAACTGTGAACTGGGTTAAGTGTCTGTTCTCTCTCAGATCTTTTCAGATTCTTAAGTTTTACGTAATTGAGTCACAAAGCAGGTTGGCTCTACTCCTAGTGAGAGCTGATCTTTTCACTTCAGTTTCTAATCCACCTGAATGGATTCATTTTTATAATGAAATTGTACCACAACAGCAAAAAGCACTATCAGATTTTCCTATTTAAATAAAACCTGAAATTCAGCGTTTTTTTCAGTTTTTGTGGTTTTTATGCTTTACTTCCTATGATAACTGAACATTTTATACTACTCTTTTCATGACCCAGTTCCCATTAACATGCTTTCATATTTGGTCTGTAGTTTACATTGTATATTTTTGTCTTACAACTTCAAAATTAGGAACTGCTGTGCATTGTGACAATCAGAATCTTTTCGGATGGCCACATTTGTCAAGCATAACTTGGTGTTTACATTTCCAGGTTTTATACATGTTGCAACAAACTGTAAAATGAATTAGCTGATTTTTCTGGGCAAAAGGGAAAGGGGTTAAGTCAAGTCTTGAGGGGGTTAAGTCAAGTCTACTTTTCCTATGGATTTCTCTTACCCTTTTTGAGATACCTGTTACAATGCTCTCCTTTAAATTCAGATTGCATTACCTAAAATTATTTTAATGTTAATATTAAAATTTGTTGTCATCTGTTGCAACAAAATAAACTTTATTCTTAAAGAAAGAAGTCTGGGAAACATGGAAGACCTGAATTTTTCAGAAAAGAATAGCACTGATTTAGAGCATTTTTGGAGTCTGATTTTGAAATGCAGAAGCTCTTATGTTCAATGTATACAAAAGTGTAAATAGGATAAAGGAAACACACGAGCAATTTTTATCAGGAGAGAAAATAACATGAAATCTTTTAAAGATGAAGTTGAGTACTGGAATACCAGGAGGAAGGCTGTGTTGGAAAATTTGAACTGTGCCCCCTCTGTCCTCTATCCAAATAAAGCAGTTCACCGTAGCTGAAGCATCTATGTCAAATATGCAAACCAGGCTTCAGTTTTTATAGTATTTATCCTCTTCCCACAAAAAAAAATATTTGAAATATTGGAATGTCTTTGGAATGTTCCAGTATTTATTTCTGTAAATGTGTTGATGAATGCAAGCTCTGAGACAAACTGATAAAATGCTGAATAACAACAAAATTAGAATTTTACTGTGTTGAAGTCTTTTTATACGTGGAAACTGGAAAGGGAGAAAGGAGCAGCGCAAAAAAATCCTAAACTGTGGCTGAAAATGCAGGGAATGCATGTGAACCCAACAAATGCAGTGCCTGGTGTCATCCCCAGATTCGTCCTGTTCGTGGAATCAATTTGCTTGCTCTGCCAACAAGTGCATCTCCAAGCAGTGGACCTGTGATGGTGAGGACGACTGTGGGGATGGTTTGGATGAGAGCGATGCCATCTGTGGTGAGTGGGATCCTTCCAGTTCTGGGCTGTGTCATAGACAGAGAGACCACGGGGTCCAAGGAGAGGCTGGGAGGGGAGCAAGGACAGAATCTCCAAAGGGTGATCTCCTCCCTCAGCCCCCTCCAGCCAGCAGAGAAGTTCCTCTTTATGGGAACTGTATGATTTGTGTGAATTTTATCAGTAGAGTTATGAATGGCAAACCAGCCTGGGCGAAAGCCAGCCTGTTCTTCAATTCCTGTCCTTCAGGTTAAAGTCCTGTTTGAGTTTTACATTTGAGTACCAGGTGCTCAAAAACCCTAAAGTTGTTGTATTTTGGTTTTGGGATTTTTTTTTCCTAGCTCTTTCTTCCATTCCCTCTAAAATTTTTCATACCACAAGCATATATTGCATGATATTTCTCTCTCATTCCCAAACCCCTCAAGGTGCATAAGGAATTGAAAATTTTGTTTTCATTCTAGGGCTCAATGGACTGGAAATGTGTTAGTTAATTCTTTTCAAAAGAAAATCACATTGTGTCAAGTCATGCTGTCACAATTTAGTGATTTCATACATTGGTTCCATCATTCTCTGTATTTTAAGTTTCTTTGTAAAATTTCAGCTTTTAACTCTTAAATATATGTTCCTTTTCAAAAATCCTCTTACTTAAAGTCCATTCAACAGAGTTATTTATTCCATATTCCCAGTGTGTTATCACAGTAAAAATAATGTCGATAAAGTGTTAAAATAGGCAGAGAAGAAATCTGGTTTGTTAAAGTAGTTGCTTAATCAAACGTAGATGTAGAAATGCCATCAAAGGAAAAGGATGGAGGTGGAACTTACACTGTTCTACTATGGTAAAATATTAATTATTTAGGACAGTAACTTCTCTCAAAGAGGAAAAAATCTGCACTGGTTATGAAGAAGGGAGAATTAAGGCTTCTCTTTAGGAACAGGAGTTGGATCTGAATTGCAAGGAGAAAAGAGATCAAAATTACTTCAGGTTTTTCACTCTTAAAAAATCAGTATCTATTCAACATGAAGTTCAATTCCAGAAATATCAAAAAATGGCGAATGAGTGTAAGTAAGCAAAAGTTGCCCCTTTTGCATAAGTAGGACAGAAAATATTTTTTTTAAAAATATTTTAATATTTTATTAATTCCTAATAAAAACTAGTAGAAAATGCACCATTTAGTGAAGTATATTTAACTTATCTAAGAGAATTCATTAAGTGATGGATTGCACAAATTTACTTCGAAATGGAGTAAGTTTAACCCTAGGATATAATATTATCTAAAAAATAGCCAAAAAAATAAGCTAGTCAGGTAAACAATATCTTGACTTAGTTGGATCAGAACTGCCAGATATTTTTTACTCCCACTACTGTTATACTTGGTACACATTTTCGTCTTCTCTGTGGGACTGGTCTTTGCCTTCCTGGCATGATGTCTGATGATGCAGGGGTTATGAGGGTTGCAAGTTCCATTCCTTTGTTCAGTCAGTCCAAATGTGCAGTCAAACTGACCAAAACTGTTTGAAAAATTATTCTGCTGGAGAGTTTTCATAAAGTGTGGGAAATTTAAGAGGCTGAACAAATGAAAAGAATGGAAGAAACAGCAGATGGTTACAATTTGACTGTAGAACAAATCCTAGCCAGCAGGTTTATCGTAATGTGCGGAACAAAGTCATGTTTTAAAATAAACCCCTTTAACCCTTACCCATCCCCATGAAAACGTGTTAGCGTGTTCCAGCTGAGGATATGGGATGGCTCAGTGCTGAGGGCTCCCCTGCCATGTCTCCCCAGGCTCAGTGACCTGTGCTGCTGACACCTTCAGCTGCCTGGGCTCCCACGCCTGCGTCCCCCTGCACTGGCTCTGTGATGGGGAGCGCGACTGTCCCAACGGGAGTGACGAGCTGTCCACAGCAGGCTGTGGTAGGTTTGCACATCAGAAATGTGTTATTTCCATGCCACTTTTGCCTTTGTAACGTCCACTTTGCTGGTGAAGATTGCTGACCTGTGTGTGAGCACACAGAGTAGCATCCTGCAACTTTTTAATGAGCCTGACAGCTCCAGGCTCTGCTCGCACACAGCGAGGCAGCCCAGCTGAAGTTCAGGATGTGTGGCATGTCACAGGCGTTCTGCAGCGTGTTTGCTGCTGAAAATTAGCACATTAGGGACTGTGGAGTTGTACTGCTCTTCCTGAGGAAAATGCTGCTGCGCATGTCAGGGAGGTTGTGCATCAAGAAGGGAGATGCAAGTTCTGTCTTCAGTTTATTCTGGCTAATTGTTCAGATCCTGACATCTGTTACCCTATAAAATATTACTTCCAGTCTCCTGAGACACGTTTCTAATAACAATGCTGGGAGTTCAATAATAGTTTCATTGGAGGGGATTGTTCTATTAATGTGTAAAAATGGTATTTAAATATATTCTATACATTTTGAGTGTTTATGGACTTTAAAGAGCATTTGTTCTGGAGCAGACCAATATAAGGATGCCTCTTCTTCCCAAATGTTGTTTGCTTCAGAGCCAGACCTTAGTTTAGTCATAGACAGCATCAGCTTCTGAAGCTTTTCTGTCTTGGATTACAGGAGATTTTAGCTGTCTTTACTTCTGTAGCTTTCTTTGTGATGAGTAGATTTTTCTGGTATTGAATTGTGTGATGCTTTTTATCTGACTAAGAAGTTATGCCTATTTCCATTGAATTCACTCAAATTCACTTCTCATTTCATCTTTGTGTAAGAAAATCAGCTGTTTATCTGATTGTTCTCAATTTTTTTTTTTTTTAATGTGCTGTGTTTTCCTTAGCTCCCAATAACACTTGTGATGAGAATGCTTTCATGTGCCATAACAAAGTCTGCATTCCCAAGCAGTTTGTTTGTGACCACGACGATGACTGTGGAGATGGGTCGGATGAATCTCTGGAATGTGGCAAGTATAACAAAAATAGCGAAAATAAAACAATTTCACACAGCTAAATGTCAGGCATTCTTCAGGGCCTAGTACTTGAAGGCACTATTGGAAAAGAAAGCTCTTCATTTTTTTGAATTGTTTTAATTCTCACTTTTAAATTATGCATTAAGTGATACAGCTGGAATTAACTTGGATCTGGGGCTACAGTGACAAATTACTTCCCGTAGTGTCTTACAGTTGATTGCTAATAATATTTAAGAAAATTTTAAAAGTATGTTCTAGAATTTCTTGTTTAATAAGTATTTCTTTATAATACGTATTTTTGTCTTTGCCTCTCTGGTTTTTTTCTATCAAATAAGGAAACACATCTGTCATGATTATCACTGCAGTTAAATGATATCAACTAAAAAACATATGTGAATGTTTAATTTTCGCCATTTGCATGAATTTAGGACTTCTTATGTTATCTGAATGTCTGTACAGTGTATCTGGGCCGTACTCAGAAACATTTATCTAGATAAATAATATTTATGAAAAATACGGAGCAAATATTCCCTCCCAAATGACAAAATCGTGATTATCATGCTGTTGCAATCTATGCTGGTTAGTTACTCTTAAATTTGCTTTAGAAATGAGAGTCACAACAGAAAATAGCTAGAAAATATCTGTATATTATAGATGTCTTTATTGTGCACACCACCTGAAGGGGGTATGTGCATAAATGATGTGAGCAGACACCCAAAGATTGTGAGAAAAAGCGTGCTTATTGATTTATTAATGACAGATAATTACCAGGAAATCAGTGAATTACACATTCAGTATCATTAGAAACAACAGAGTGGGCAAATCACAGCTGCAAAATTTATAGATCTTAGGGGTTTTCAGACTCAGTTTTATAATTAGTCCCAAAAGGTTCTGAGCACACTGACACAGAGCACTTGTGTGCACCTCCTGCCCCAACCCAGTCTTCAGTACCTGAACTCTTTAGAACTCAGTAGTCACAAACTTTGGAAATTGCCTTTTTTTTCTTCATGCTTGTTATTTCTTGCTGGTGTATTTAGTTTATTTTCTACAGCATTGTAAATGCACACACAGAAACTATACGTGCCCCTTAAAATACTGACAAATAAATAGCGTTATTTTGTCAGACATTTGGAAAGAGACAGAAGGAGGGAGCAGCAAAAGGAGCAGGAGCTTTACAAAGTCCTAATCCAATTTAGTGTGGACCTGCCTTCAGGCACTGGCTCTATTTCATTTCTGCTGGGGAAACTGAGCTCTGCAGCAATGTTTGTGCTGTGCTGCTTCAATGTGATTTTCTCAATCAAAGGCACACCTTGGTGTGTGGCTGCTGTGGTGAAACTGGTGCACAGCAATTTTAGGGAAGGGTTACGTTCTTTTATGGGGACGGGAACTGCTTGCAAAAAGTAGGAGTCAAATTCCAAAATGCACTCTCCAAGGTGCTGTTGGGATTTAAAATTAAACTGCGTCACACCTCAGGATTTTAAATGTGTGGTTTCCGATTTGACAGTTGCCTTTCCTTGGTCTTAAAATTAAAAACAAAACACGGTTTATGGGGAAAAGGGGTTTTTACCTCGGTATTTATTTCAGGATCCTTGGGTACAGCACTTTGTCCAGGTGGAATGCTCTGAAAATGCATGTACTGTCTCATCAAAATACACACAATTATAAGCCTTGTAAAATTAACATATTTATCAAAGATTCCCCAATGAGAGGCTGGAGTGAATCCCTCGTTGTGAGGAACCTTCCCCCTGGCTGGGCCTGTCTGAGGTTCCAAAATGTGTTCTGGAGAGGCCCTTGGTGTCTGGGGCTCCCAGGATGTTTGCTCTCCTGGTTTAACAGTGCCGTGGGGCTGAGCTGAGTTATCAGCCTTGGGAAGTCACAGTGTGTGGGCTAAAAGCACTAAGAATACATTAAACTATATAAAAGAGTATGTAAGAGGGGTATAAAAGAAAAAGCAAAAAACCATTCTGGCATCAGACTGCCAACCAGAGAGCCTGATCATAGCTCTTTGGATCGTAGAGCTGAACCTTTTCCATCCTGGGAGCCAAAACAACCCAGGTACTCTTTAGCCACCAGTCTACTGAACTGACGTGAAATGGTTTGAAATATATTCCTAAAAGCTGAATTAATGGAATAAATTTAAAAATCCAGGTTATTTTTCATTTCATTGTTGTTATTTTTTCTGTCCGTATAATTGAAAGGTGTATTTTCTTATTCTTTTGTGGACTACTATTCAGAAGTAATGTAAAAGTGGGACTGGTGATTAAAGCATACAATTTTTAATTTTTTTTTAAAGTTCACAATCATTCTAGTCCTTGAATATTTCTTTGAAACAAGTTGTGAGTCCATTGTATAAGCCTGTCTTTTTAATGAAATCCTAATAACTAATTACGTAAAATTGAACACAAAAGAACTATATTTGTGATGACTTTTGTAAATTTTTCTACTGCTTTGTCAGTTTTACAACTCCCAGTTAAACAGCTGTGTTCTAAGAAGCAAATGCCTGTTTGTGGTTTATTTTTTCTTTTTTTTTTTGTTTTGTTAGAAATCCACTTTCACTTTGAAAATGTATCCATTCTATATATATTGATTTTGTGGCCATCTTAGAAAATATGTGTTTAGTGTGGTTAAAATGGTTTGGTGTCCTGCGTGTTTTAAAGGGAAGGCACACAGCCATAACCACAAAAATGGTTTTTTGGGTATTGTTAACCTATTTCCTAATGACAGGAATAGATGAAACAACACCAAAAAGAAAAGGAAGTTATGACTGAGAGCTGCATAAATGTTTCACATCTTGTGAGTTGTATCATGCCTTTATGGTGCTGTATAAGAGAATTTTGGTTTCTCTCTTTGCTGGTAGACACTCACGTGTAAGCACAACAATCTGCATCTCTTTGCAGAGCAAAAAATACTTTTCTTTGTGTTGCCTCGAATACGCAGAATTTGGTGTGGAAATGATGAGAGGAAACAGGAGGTGATTGGTTGCTGTGTTTGTAGGGTATCGTCGCTGTCGTCCTGGAGAGTTCACCTGTGCTGATGGACGGTGCCTCCTGAATTCCCAGTGGCAGTGTGATGGGGATTTTGACTGCCCAGACCACTCTGATGAAGCACCTATCAACAGCAAGTGCAAAAGTTCAGGTTTGTGTGTAATTTTTTGAAGAACACGTGCGACCTTTCTTTTTTGAGAGCGATGGTTTTAGGGTTTTAAGTCAGCAAATGTAAAACCTCCTAGCTTAAACTTGCAGTGCTTTCATGGTGATACTGCTCGTGTCTTGCAAGGGGAAAGTGTTCTGAGCATCCAAAACCTCAGCTGACAAAGTTGAAGTTTATGGAATAAAATAGCAGAGACTTCCTTAATGCGTAAGTCCTCTTGATACTAAAATAAAATGATACTAATATAGTAATTTTCAAATTTTATAACTTGTTCTTCAAATGCTTACTGTGTTCCAGATATTCATCACACAGGAGATTGTACAAAAGGGGATGTAAAAGTGCTCCCACTGTAAATAATAAACACTGCTTGAATTTTATTAATAAATTATTGCCTGAATGCTGTTGGTTTTATTGATATTTTCTGCTTACATTTATAAGTTTACTGATGTCTGACTGGATTTTGAGAGGGAAATTAGTCCTCGTCTGCATATGTTGTTCTATTCTGTGGCTTTTTGAAAGACTAATTCTTCAGTCTAGACCTTAGGATTTCATAGCTGTGTAGCCAGGTTCTTTATACCAATTTTGATGGAAAACACTCATCTGCTGTGAGGAGAGGCAGCACACTTACATTTTATTTGCTTAAATGTTTCAATTGCTAATTGAATGTAACTGAAATGATGTATTCAAGTTTTGCCAAGCAGGGAAAAAGCATGTGCAGGTCATCAGAAAAGGAATGCATCCAAATTCATCCAGTTGTGTTACTAAACACCCCAGCCTCCATATGGGGGAGACCCCCTGTTTTTAACTTTTGGAAACTGTAGAACTGTATTTTGTGCAGAGATGATGTAGAGGGTTCTCCATTATATAAAACCAAATATATAGGAGAGAGTTATGAGTTGATGTCTTCACATGTTTTTCCAGGAGACTAATAACCTTTAAAGACACTGAAAAGTGAAAAGCTATTATAATGCTGTCAATAAGGAATATTCAGTTGTTACACAATTGTTTCATTTCATATGCACACAGTGGCTGATACCTGAGAAAACTTATTTCAAGTACTAATAGATGACACCAAGTTGTGTTTTCTTTTTTGTTTTCCAGAGCAGTCATGTAACAGCTCTTTTTTTATGTGCAAAAATGGCAAGTGCATTCCTCAAAGTGAGGTTTGTGATACCAAAGAAGATTGCAGTGATGGGTCTGATGAGAGAAGCTGCCACGTTAATGAATGCCTCAGTAAGAAAGTCAGTGGCTGTTCCCAAGACTGTCAGGACCTTCCTGTTGGATACAAGGTGAATAATTGCAAAATGGGGTGTAATATAATGCAAGTTTTTATTTCTTAAGGGTTTAACTACTGCATGATTATAATAAAGCCCCGCTGTGTGGTACCTCCTTGCAGTGAAGTAGCTTACCTGCCGTAATAAGAACATTCAAACTTTTATTTCCTGTAAGCAAACAACTGCCAATTGTATTTTTAAAATTGCACAGTATGTACTTTAAACCTATGAAAAAGATCATACAATGCTTTAAAGACAACAAATCGTAGTAGTGTATAGAGAGCACTGAAAATCAAAGAGTAAAAAGTTTACAATAGAGGAATGAACAGCTGAAGTAGTGCTTTTGCCATTTTTTTTTCCCCAAGACAGAGATTCTTAGAGAAATATTTAAATAAAGTAATATCACCTTAGGAGAAGAATAAAGCTATTTATTTTCTACATGTGATGTTTTTTGAATTACCTGAATCTGCTCTTTGGCCTTGACAAGTGAAGAGGAGCAGACTGCAGTAGCCTGTAAATAGTAGCTAAAAATAGAAGATAGACTTTTTTCAGGATTTTAACTCTGAAGTAACCCTAACTGCACTCCCAAATTTTTATCTTTTCAACTGAACGTTGGCCCACTCAGAACTAAATAAATTCTGTGCGGTATGGCTGAGATCTGCAGGTATTCAATCCTCTGGAACTGCGAGGGTTGAGACAGAGACTCAAGAACTGTTGGGTTCAACAAAAACCTTGTTGAAGTGGTGGAGAAAGCACATCCTGGATCTCTGCAGAGAGAAGTAGAGGATATAGGAGGGAACATGACACAAAATCTTCTGTAGATAAAATTTATGCCCCTGTTTCAAAACCCCTCTGCCCAGTTGTATTTTGCATCTTTCACATTGCATGGGATAAACTCACCAGGATCATCAGACCCAAATAAAAGTCTGAGAAACAGAGAATATTCTGACTTAAAAGGCATCCACAAGAATTGTCCACATCTAGCTCCTAATTAGCCTCAAGAGTTCTCATTCACATTGCTGTGTTGCTTGCACAGATTGCTAGGTGATGTCAATGATTCCAGGGAAAATAATTAAAATCTGTCTATCTTTACAAAAAACACATGTATAATTGAAAATGAAGAACTCCAAAGGGTCTATCCATCATTATTTTCAAGGAAAAATCCTTTCTGTATTTTTTAAAAATGTGCTTTACTTTTCCTTCAGTTAAAGTAGAAAGAATAATTACTCATTCAACAGGGTTTTCTTTGGGTTTTGTTTGAGGAAATGGTGCTTAGGATTACATCAGCAGTATTTGAAAAGAAAAGTAGATATGCCTCCTGTAAACCATACAAGCAGCAAAGTAATTAAGCTGTTACTTGAAAAAATGAGATACATAAAAAGTTTATGATGCTAACATATTCAGAAGAAAGTACACACAGATGATAAACAGAATTAAAAATGAATGTATTTGGTTTTCCTTCCCAGTGCAAATGCTGGCCTGGATTCCTCCTGAAGGATGATGGCAAAACGTGTGTGGATATTGATGAATGCTCATCTGGATTTCCCTGTAGCCAGCAATGCATCAACACCTACGGAACCTACAAATGCTTGTGTGCAGAAGGGTATGAAACACAGCCTGATAACCCAAATGGCTGCAAATCCCTTTCAGGTATTACTATTTAATGTTTTTAGAATCCACAGCTGTATCCAAATAATTTGTGAAAAAAACCTTAGCCTCCAAGGTCTGTGTTGCCTTTCTATGCAAAATAAAAGCAGAGTTACTTTAAATCTGCTATTTCTTCAATATAATATAGGAATGTGATTGTGTCTGAATGTAATAATAAGTTATATTTTTAGTATGTATTGTATATTTGTAGTAAATAGATATAGTGGTTTTTGAAAGTTTGAATTAGTAAGTTTATTAGGAAAAGTATTAGGAAAGTTAAAATACATCACTTAGTTCTACTTCTAAGTCATGTGATAATAGCATGGTTATGGTGAGCTTTCATCATCTTTAGAATATTAGAATGTATGTCACACTCCCTCATCTGAAAAGGAGGAACAGGAAAAAATAATAGAAAATGCAAACTCTGTTATTCCTATGGCATATTAAATCCTCCAGTCTTACACATGTCACACAAGATATGTGAGAGCATTGGGTATTTCCTCACATGTCTGATGTTGTTTTCATGTGCTTCAGTGGGTGGGATTGGCTCCATCAGTGAAAGGAACAGAAGCCCTGTTGCTGTGTTCTGCTGAGTTTCCTTCCCAGCCTGGGCAAGCTCTCAGTTTTCTTTCCAAATGACAAGAAGGCTGGAACCTCTGTTTGCCTGAATTCCAGCCTCGGGGCTTCCCTGAGTAACCAGAGGAGACACAGGAGAGGGCAGGAATCCAGCAGCTCTTTGTGCTTCATTCCTGCCCCCCACTTCCCGAGCCCCCTGCAAGTTTAGAAGCCGTGGATCACTCAGAGGAGGAGGGGAGCTGGAGCACATCAGAGCTCCTTGTTGGAGGTGTAATAAATCAAACTTCAAACGGGACCGTGGCAAAGCTGTGGTGCTGTGACAGGGATGGCTCTGCTGCCAGGAGGGGCCAACATGGGGACGTTTGGCCTAACGCTGATTTTTTTGCATAATTTGCTTTAAAGGCTTTTACAAGAAAGCAAAGCCTTGCAGCCATTCCCCACAGGCCACAAGCCAGGGCTGGGGATGATGCTTCAAGTAATTTTTGAACTGGAGAATGTCCTAAAAGTTGAACAAAAAATGCAAACGTGTTCAGTACAGGAGCAGAGTAGTCTGGACAACACATTACATTTCTAGAGTGCCTGAGCAGTAGATAGCCTTTAATACATTTTTAATTATCACTGGTAATTTTATTTTTTTTTTAGTTGAGGTCACTCCTAACAAAGCTAAAATAAAGACTGCTTTAAAAAAAGATGACTATTATGTATGTCACTCTCAGAGATATTTCAGTGATTTTATGAATATCTGAAAGTAAATATTCTTTATAAACTAGAAGAGCAGGGTTAAAAAAAATCGAATCTGGCTTCAGTTCAAAATTAGACGTGCAAGGTTTTTATAAACAGCTGTTTCTTTATCACTGTCCTGTTCAGAATATTGAAATCTCAAAAAGCAATGGTCAAAACATGCTCGGTTTGGAATCATAATAATTAGTAGTCAGTGTTATTTGAAAGGAAATGTTGAAATTAAAACATATGGAATTAAATATATTTCCCATTTAATCTCTGACATTAAATTAGATAAAATACAGTGTGGTTCCCATATTACAAAGGCAAAAGAATTAAATTGCATTGAAAGATATACTAATTGATTGCTTTGTTCATTTTTATACTGCATCATTGATCTTTCTTGGAGCATTTGAATGTTTTAAATATTTCTTTCATCCATAACATTGATCAGAGCATGTAACATTTATTTTTCAAACCATCTGTATTTCAGCATTATATTCCTGATTTTCCATAAATTAACGTAAAAGCTAGTCTAATATATTCTTTTTCCCGGGGTTTAGATGAGGAACCTTTCTTAATTCTGGCTGATCATCATGAAATAAGAAAAATTAGCACTGATGGATCCAACTACACTTTGTTGAAACAGGTATAACCATAGTACCATGCTCTAAGTTTAACTCAATACTTTTATTTTTTTCTAAAGTTTGCAACTGACAGAAACATCATCCTACAATTGGCATTGTGTGCACCACAGAACAACTGCAGTACCTTCAGAGTTCTTACAATACTTTAAATTGACTATTTTGCCTGGATTTGACATGATTAAAGCTCAGGCAGTTGTTTCGTCAGTCATTCTGATGTACTAAAAAATTACGTTATTTGTGATCCTCTTCCATCACAATATGTTTTGTGCAATTTGTCTATTTCAGTTAAAAAAACAAGCAAAAAACCCCACCTATTTGGCCATGTATTATTTGGGCTACTTACTGTCATAATCTTAACCTATTTTCAGACAGACGATCCCAATATTTATGGTATTACAAAACGTGAACTTTTATCTTTCTATAAATCTTAATTTTTCAAGTAATTACTCTAAATTAATATAACAGAGAAAAAAAGTGAAAAACTGCAAAAGTAGAAAGTCACCCAGTAAAAACAGAGCTGCCATTTCTAGCAGTGTCTGCTCTCCTTCTGTGCTTCACCTAAGTGTAGTTACTTACCTCAGATTAGATTTCCAATATATGTTTTAATAAAAATGTCGATTTCCTTGAATACTAAATGGATCAATTGTAGTAAGACTAGGAAATTATTTACTGCCATCAACATCATTAGGCTTTTTTGTAACTTCTTGTGTCACTAGGCTGTGCACCTTAATGTCGCAACAGAGGTGCTCAGGTCATCCCAACAGTAATTATTAAATTAACCATCTTGAACGAAGCATTGACTTTATTTAAGCTTAGCAAGCATTATGAAGGTCTGTCTGTTCTCCTGAAATCCTTCTGACTCCCTCCCATCTGCATCTCCCTGCCTCTCTCCTCTTTTGCTGGCGTACCTGTTCACAGAAGCCAGTGAAAAGATGGGAGCAACAGGAAATTTTCTTCGTGGTTGGTGCTGGCAGATGGTCAGAGCTTCCTCGGTCCTGAATTCAGTCCTGAATTCACTTCCTCTTCGGTGTGTTAGAGACCGAGCAGCTCCAGCCATTGAACAAAATCTGTGTTTTCCATATCACATTAATTCACTGGGCTGATAAATACCTCTGCTATTGAGCCTACTGGTCTTTGCTCCTGCAAAGGCAGCATTTGATTTGAAAGCCAAAGAGGGAGCTTTACCAGCAGAACAGGGGGCTGATGTCCCTCACAAGGGTATCCTTGTGTCCTTGCAGTGTTATGATGGATTTGGCTCTTTCCTGCACATCTACAAGACGATGGCAAACACCAGAGTGGCTCTGGAAGAGGAGCAAACCCACCCTTCTCTCTGTGTATTTGATCTGTGATTATCATTCTAACAGTTGTTCATATAAACTCAGAATAAAGGAGCTGAAAGTAGGAGCTCGTTCAGTCTTCTCTGAGTTATGTGCCAGCTTTTTCCTCTATTTTCTTTTTTTTTTTTCCCAAATACGCATAAACAATACAACTGTTTGAATTGTCTCATGTATCTTCGTTGCTTTCCATTTCCTTCGCTCCTAGTCATCAAAATCCTTAGGGTTTCAATAGACAGAGTAGATAATTTTCCTCATCATTATTTGTGATTTTTATCTCTGTGTTTTTAAGTGGGGGCACCAAGGGAACACAAATCACAGCCCAGGCTATATTGTGTGCTGTGTGTAACAGAAACAAACCCACGGGTTTAAGATGAGAGACTACGGCATCTGATGCCATTTGAAATATTCCCTCTTCCTTCTAAAATGCAAATTACATGTGAAATGACAAAGAATTATGCTAGGAGGGCTTAAGTGAGATATGTAGATAATAAAGAGGAAATTATGTCTGGACAGAGAACTCTGTTACAGATGTACTTAAATGTTTTACCTGCAGTTGATGTTCTGATAAAAATTGAAATTAAACTGACCCAAAATAAAACACTTGAAACCAAAGATGTGCAGGCAGTCATTTCTCTGTATTGGTCTCGATCCTTAGGAAACTTCTCCAGTGTTGTGGAGTATATGGAGATAAGGCCATTTTTCTTTAAAATTTGCTGACTTTGATTTATAGAATGTTATAAAATTGTATTAAATAGTGGTTTGTGTTCATTGATCTGTTGTCTCATTGGTTAGGAATTTGGGGTGGGGTTCTCTGTAAATGCAATTACACTAACAGTAGAAAAAGAGAAGGAAAAGTGTTTTGGAGCCCAGTTATGACTGACAAAACTGCAGTTGGCTTTGTGAAAAGTGTGTGCATGTATATGATATTTTTGAAAAATGAGAGTGGTCCTCCTACACCGAATTGTTTCAGTGTTTCTTTTAATGATGATTTCTGCAGCCTAACTACACTTTTCCTCTACATTTTGATCAAAAGGTAGATTTACAGTAATTACACAGTAGTAGATGGCAGATAAGCCATGTATCAGTTTCTGTACAATTAAATATTGTTGTCCTTAGTTGTTTACTTTGGAGCTGGCTGCTCCAGCACACCAGCAGTGAATTACACTAGCGAGGGAGGCTGCTGATCTCCCTGAGAGCAGGATGTCATTGGGCTGATAAGGGAATTGATTAACTGACCTTGCCTTTTTAAAGAGGGTACAAACCACGCCCCTTCCTTTTACCACTGCTGCTCCGTATTTCATTGATAACAACAACCTGGCATATTAAGAATAATTGTGATTTCACTACATATCAGAACGTTCAGCAGGTTATGGGGTAGATAAGGAAATAAGAGCCATCATCTGAATGCAATCCCCTTCTTCCTTATCTGCCATTTGGGATGAAAAGCTGTTATTGTAGGATTGCTCCTCCCAGCCTGTTGGAGTACCTCAGATATAATCACCTCTCTTTCTCTAAATGTATTGGCTTTGTAATTGGAGCCATAGGAGACTCCCAGGTGCCTGCTGGATCTCCAAATTTCAAATTTTTTGTACCTACCACCTCTGTGTCTGTGTGTATTCACACACATATATAAAAATATATATAAGTATACATATTTATATATACAGTGCCTATAATATAGGTATACGGTACCTATAATATAAATATTATAGGTATATATATATTAGGTATAATATATATATTAGTATAATATTATATAATATTATATAATATATATTTGGTATAATATTATATCTAAGAAGCCAAAACCTTCTTTTTCAGGAATTAAGATTAATATCTATTTTTCCACACCACCATTTTGAATTCCTCATTAATTTATATTGCCAAGGAAATTTTTTCATTATTTAAATGTCATAGAGATTATACCATTTCTGGTTCCCCCATCTAGTTTGCCAAAAAAATGCCAAAGGTAGTAATCAGCAGTGAAACTGAGCAAAAGTTAGAAGTATTTACTGCTAAATTTCATTTAAATAAGAATACAGAAAAATGCAGGAACCTCACTTAGTTTCATACATCATCTGCATTTTTGAAGTGACACAGTTAATTTGTCACCATATTTATTTCTGTTACTATCTTTATCTTATTCTGCTTACAAGTAACGTATGGAAAAGAGAGAGAAGTGCTTCAGAAATATGCAGACAGTAAAATAAAGCATTATGATTATTAAATGTGTTTTGCATTCTGAATGCTATCCAGCAGTTTGTATTCAACTATTTGAATAAGTGGACTTTTTTTTTACTGTTTTTAGGGGCTGAACAATGTGATTGCAATAGACTTTGACTACAGAGAAGAGTTCATTTATTGGATTGATTCCAGCAGACCAAATGGCAGTCGCATAAACAGAATGTCTTTAAATGGAAGTGACATCAAGGTAATTGGGGATTAATAATGTCACTACTGGAATTAAATTTTTTGAGTGTTTTGGGAAATGCTTCTTCATACTTTTAACCCAGATTGTGAGGCTTTGGTGTATGGATACAAACACAGCATGAGCTAACAAGTCCTAGTAAAACTTAATTGCGTTTATATCTCGTTTGAAGTAAAGATAGGGACTAGGAGAACTGTATTTAGGACCTAAATTCCTCATGACTTATCTGACAGTTTACTGAAATTGGCAGTTCCATGTGGTTTCCAGGATGCCAAAGAAAAAAAGAGCTATAATTAGGTGTAAGATGTGTAAATACACTGGTGTATTACTTCTTCCTATAAAATTTCCTGTGATCTCCAGCTTTTGTTTCACGTCCACTACATTGATAATTAAAATAATTCGGTGTCTTTGCTGTGAAGGGTAAGAATGCACTCCCATTTCTGCACAGCCTGTCTCTTCTGCCTCCATAGTGGATTAAGTTCACAAATCCACCATTAAGCCCATTTGTTAGCTTATGTGAACATTTTCCCAGAACTGGTGATAAGCAGTAAGGAATTCTTTGTTTATTCTATTATGTCTGACCTTCTGAAACATGGAGTTAAATGAGCAGTAGCACATCCTGTGACTTCTGTTCCCTCACACCAATAAATATGCAGAGAGAAAAGATTTGTGTTTTTCATTCACAGCCTCCTGCATGGACTGACACATCCTCAGAGCACATCAGCTTTGGTCTTTATGAGTTAGGGTTTGAACCTCACTGGCTTCAGTGCACCTTGTTTGCATCCTTCAACAGTTATCCAAAATAACTGTTCCTAAAAAAGAAAAAAAACAGGTGGATAAGCAACTTATGGCATTGTGATTGCATTGGGGTAAAACTAAAAGCCAGCATGCACTCAGAAGTTTTCTCTGTGAAGGGAAAAAAATAGAAGACAGGCAAGTGTGGGGTTCAAAATGTATTGAATCCTTGAATCATATTTATTGTCTTTAAACAGTTTCCAAAGCATCCTCCTCAGCTTCTGTCCCTTCTGGATGAATCAGGATTATATAAGGGCTAGGGATTACTCAGACTCTTTATTTCTAATCTTAAGTATTTCGAGAAGAACAAAGAATTTTTCCCAGTCAAAAAAGTTCTAATAACCAGGTAGAAGAATAGAAAAAAAATTACTTTCTAGTGATTCATTAATAATTTCATTTTTAAAGAAAAGATTTCAGAAAGTTGAACAAACAGTAGAAGAAAATTAAGATGACAACATGGAGGGTATTTTGTTTTTCCATCATTTATAATTTCCAATTTGCACAAGTGTCATGTCACTGAAAATTTTGTTTATATTGGATGCCATATTCAAAGCAAAAATCATGAAAATAAGTCCATTTAGTTTTCATACAAAACAGTTTTTTCTCTGAAAAACATGGCCCAGATTTGGCCTCTGAAAGCTAAAAAAGGTGAAAAAAATTAGCAAGAATTATATATTGTGGCTGTCTAATAGTCTGACTGTCACCTTTTATCCAGTGCCAAATTTTTACAGCTCTTTGACTTTTTATTAGGTTGCCATAAGACATACGTAATAACTGACATTATTAAAAATTAAATTATTTCAAATTAAATTATTATATTTACTTATTTAATTATCTAAATTCTGATGTTATTATTTTTTATCCAGCAAATATGTTTACATATTTTAATGTTGGGGTTTTTTTTCATGAAAGAGACCTTTTATGATTTTTCCCTTGAGGTATGAATCTCTCATTTTAATATCTTTGCAGTTGTTGTGTTACTCTTTGCTATAAATAGATCTGCTCTCAGTGCAAGGGATGCTATTTGATGTATTGCCTCGGATTCCCCTTGTAGGAGATGGCATTTCTTCAGCATGCCAGCTCTGGCTTTCCTGCCCTGGGAAGCCTGATGGCATCTCATTTTTCTTCTGCATCTGCTCATGGAGGACATACTCACAGAGCTGAAATGACAACTTTTTCACATAGATATGTTTAGGCATTAGCACCATGTTTGAGGGAGAGTTTAGATTCAAATGTTAGTGGAAAACGCAGCAGAAATTTGGGCTGTGCACATTAAGTGCCACACTGGTGATCTCAGTGACTGGGATATGTTGAAGTGGCTCTCGAAAGGAAAAGTCATCAGAAAGAAGGACTAATTACTTTGGTTGATGCTCTAGTGTAGTGTTTAGATAGCTAAACCACTGTCTAAATGTTCAGAGTTATCCATTTCTGCATGAAATGTCCCATGTCACAGTGCAGCAGTTGCTGCAATTGCACATTTAGACACTGGTGAAGCTGGTAGTGCGAAGGTGTTAGAAAATAAAATATCTTATTCCCGTTAAAAAATCAGTGTGTCCTAGAATTTAACTTTTTAAAAAAATTTTATAAGGTGATAAATTACAGAACAACCTGAGAAGGTGCTTTTTATATATTCATAACTATAAAATTGATTTAAAGCATCTCACCATATCCCTTCTTATCTTGAAGGCTTTTTCGTGTCTTCAAATGGTAAATAAATTTAAAACTAGCACATTCAGTTATACATAATACAGGTTTACAAATGAGGTTTATACTCTCTGGTGCACATGCTGTTAGTGATGAAGATGACAATAAATTAGAATGTACACCACAGTAATAAACCCATTATTAGTCCTTAAGAAATCTCATAAATTTTCAAGTATTACTTCCTGATTTGTGGGGGTTTTTTTGAAGTTCTAGTTCCACAGACCTAATCAGGATGTAATCAGGAATAGAGTAAGTCAGGATGGACCTTCTTGGGAATAGAATTTTCAAGCCTAGAAGAAATTGGACTCAAATGATTGTGAATATTCAAATATTACTGAACACTTGACATGAAGTACTCCCAGACAAGCCAGACTGAGTCATGCAATCATGATCAGATTTGTAAACACATATATCTAGAGGAATTTGTTCAAGTTCCAGAATTATCCAAGTCATCAAAAACCCTGAGAATAACACATCCCTGTCAGTAGTCTGTAGACTTCCAGTAGGTAACTAAATTGCTTCCATCCCTTAACAATGCAGTCTTTTTGAAATTTAACTAATTCTTGGGAAGTTCCTCATTCTTCTGCCACATGAATGTTGGAAATAAGAGCACAGTATTTACTTTCCAACCAGTAACTCACTGAGCGCTCTTATGGACTCTCTGTCACAATGACAAATGGCACAACTGTGACATTGAAATGAAGGATATGCTGATGGAGACTGGGGAGAGAAATGGGGAGCTGAGAAGCAAATGTGTTCAAGGGCACCCTGTGGGGAGAGAAACCTCATCTCCACACTGTTCTGTGCAACAAAAAATAGAGTAGTGATGGAGAAAAAGGTTGGTTTGGTTTGATTTATTTTTTTCTTTTTACATTAAGAGAAAGCCAGAAACTTAAGATGAGAAATGAAAGATAAGAAGTTCTTAAAAGTTCGTGCATAATACAGAAGTTGGTAATCTCCTATTTACAATATTGTGGTATTCTTCATTCTCCCTTACTAGAAGAAAAGTGTCACATTGTCATAGCTACTTAAGAAGTGTCATTACCTGAGAAATGTCAGTGTTTAGCAGTGAATAATACACATTTTTCACGTGTTGTATGTCACAGTATCAAATAATCAGTCTCTCAATATCCTCGTATCAGTAGCTCTCGAATTGTTGTTCCTTTTCCCAGTATTTGTATGAATAATTAATATAATTTTTGCCTTTTTAGGTAATCCACAATACAGCTGTTCCCAATGCCCTGGCTGTCGATTGGATTGGGAAGAATCTCTATTGGTCTGATACTGAAAAGAGAATTATTGAGGTGTCTAAACTCAATGGCTTGTACCCAACTGTCCTTGTGAGCAAGAGAGTGAAATTTCCCAGAGATCTGTCCTTAGATCCTCAAGCTGGGTATGAAGCAGCCAATTTTCAGTAATTCCTATTTAATCCTAATTTGATATTAAAATATATTTTATTTAGAGAATAGATCGGAAATACTACTTGGGTTGATTTTTTTGTTTGTTTGTTTAATCTAATATTCAGTGATAGGAGAAAATCACTGAGTTTGTCTGGACTCTACATAAACATATAAAAGCAGTGTTTTTTCATAAAACAGAAATGTCACCTATCTAGTTTACTATTTCAAAGATAAAAGCCATTTTCTACCACTTCTTAGAATTGGAATTTAATTTTCTTGTAACCCTACCCTTTCTTCCCTGTAAAATTTGGGAGGGAGGATGCAGAGCTTTGTTTAATAATAATATGAATCCATGGGATCTCTCTGCAGCTGCCTGGTCATCCCTGTGTGTGCAAAAATAACTCTACAAAGTTAGTACAGAGAGTCTCAGTCTTTCAGGAAGGTTTAGGTATATAAATAGGCATAAGAAACTCACTGGGTTTCTTCTCCATGTGTATAGACAGTTTTCCAAGGTCAAGGAGTTGTTTGTTTGGTTTTTTTTTTTTTGTAATAAAAATATATATTTTTAAATTTCTTCTCATATATAAAGTTTCTGGAAATAAAAACTCAAATTCAGTAATTTGAAATGCTATTACTTGAATCTTAGGTTTTTTCTTCACAAATGAGAAATGCTTAGTGAATTATCCTGCTAATGCCATTCAGTTTGTTTCCAAAGCAAACATTTTCTGTTGGAGAGAGTAGAGAAACTTCCCTTTCTCTGCTGCTTATGTGGAGCAGGCTTGGTGCCAGCATATTGCACCTGTGTCTTATAGGATACCTGTAGCTGTTCTTAGGGCCACCAATTCCTCCTGCACACAAATTCTATTCCAGGTGGTTATTAAGAATATGAGCTGCATCTGGATTTTGGAGAGCCTGTCCAAAGCCTGTAGAGTAGAATCAGCTTCCCAGCTGGAAAGATCTGTCCTGAGGTTCTGAGTACAACAGCAGCCACGTGCATCCATGTGCTGAATAATGGGACTTTTTCTTTCTTTATGGCAAACATGCTCTGCATTGTAGTTAAACAGCATACCGAGGAGAAAATTGCTGCTCAGCTTTCCTACAGTCTTTCTCAGTGCTTCCCCCATTTTTAAACCCTCCGTGCGAGAAACTGTTTTAATGTTTTGGAACTAGTTCTTCTTGAAGCAATTCAATTTGCATTATGTGGCTATTAACAGCAAAAAAGGTTTTGTAATATGTGTAAAAAAAAAAGTAGATGTAATACCATATTTCTGATAAATTTAGTAGTGATGCCATTTATGCAGGATGTGAGATTCACAACCTCCAGTTTGGGTGGTTCTTCAAAGTCTAAGGTATCAAGACTAAGCCATTTAAATGCTCTTTTTACTAGTCCATAATTAATTTTATAAAATCACACCTAGCATGAGGATTCCCATTCAAACCCTTTGCATTCTGCACACCTATTTAGAGACAAGTCTAGAAAAATGTGAAGATTTATCTGGAAGGTGGAAACACTATGGGGTAATCATTCTGATTTATTCTTGAGATCCACTAAATGAATTAAGCACTGAATCACAGAATGGTTTGGGTTGGAAGGGACCTTAAACATCATTCAGTTTCCAAGCCCCACAATGGGCAGGGATGCCATTCACTAGAACGAGGTTGCTCCAAGCCTCGTCCAACCTGGCTTTGGACACTTCCAGGGATGTGGCAGCCACAGCCACATAATTTTTGGTATTATTCAGCTGCTGTGTTTTGTTCTGCAGATACTTGTACTGGATCGATTGCTGTGAGTACCCTCACATTGGCCGTGTTGGGATGGATGGATCCAGGCAAACTGTGGTTATAGAAACACAGATCTCCAGACCTATGGCTCTCACCATAGACTACGTCAACCACAGACTGTACTGGGCTGATGAGAATCATATTGAGTTTTCTGACATGGATGGATCTCACAGACATAAAGGTTGGTCAACACTTCAGTTATTTTCTTTTTCCTTTTGATAATTTTTATATTAAGGGTGCTTTCTGTGTATAATTATGTAAAAACTGCCCTTTAAAACATTCTTGCAACATTTTTCAAGATGAATTTTTCCCTTTATCAATATTTTAAAATCTGCTTTTCATTTTTCTTCTCTGTTACGGATATGAATAGTTTTTAAATGTGCAGTAGTACATGTTTGTGGGAAAAAATGTCAAATGGAAAAAGAAACTCTAGGAACAGACTCAGCAATCTGAGGCAGCCCTGTCAATTTTTTACTCTGGTATATGTAGACATGTTCTTTATTAAGTTGCAAAGTGAATGAAACTTGGTGTTAAAAGTAGAAGGGATATACTCTGTGTGCTATGTGCCAGCATAGGGCTAAAATCAGCCCTTTCTCCCACCTCTGAAAGCCTGGAAATGCCCATTAGTCTGCTCAGCATGAGACCAGTATTGCAAATGTAATTTGGGGCTTTCCTGGTAGATGGGTAAAATAATGACTTTTGAAATACTTATGTAATGAACTAATCTTTATCGCCGTGTTTTGCTTCTCACCTGACAGATAATTGAAAAGCTTGTGCCATTTATCTATAAAGAATTTTTAAAAAAAGAAAAATTCTACCCTATGATGAATAGTTCTCATATACCAAGTTGTATAATTAAAGATCTTTCATTTTAATTCAAATATATGAAATAGTATCAGTCTGCTGAATTTTTGGTTGAGGTTTTATTTGAAATGAAGTTGTTACCTGAGCTCCTTCCTCAAGCTTTACCCAAACCTCAGCACTGCTGCTATGCTGGTAAAACTTCATGGATTTGGGCTTTTTCAGTCTTTTATGTCATACTGGGTGCCTCTAGGTTTTCTCCAAACCACAGTTTGTGAAATAACTACTTTATTTTCAGATCAAAGCTTTGCCATGAAATTAAAAAAAAAAAAGAAAAGAAAAGGAAAAGCAAAAAAACAAAGCCCTTATATTCGGGATGAACGCTGGTCAGTGGTAACCTGCTCACCTAAGCAGCACTCAGACATAGCCCCGAGCTGGATTCCTGCTGACAGTCTGTTCTTCTGACACAAAGCTCCCTGCTCCTCTTGATGTCATTCCCTCTCCTGCTATCCTGCTATTTTTCTTCTCATAAAATTATCCTCCTACTCTTCTTCCTGGATCTTTCAAAGGAAAGAAGTAAATAATAGCCAGGGTGTCTCTCCTAGCCCTAAACTGACTGCAGTGATCAAACCTTGCAGAGTCTTCTCTTTCAGCCTGAGAGTTTCAGAATTTTTCTTTCCCCAAAAATGTCATCCTGTCACTGAGCTCAGGAGATAGCTGCGAAATTCCAGTCATCAAATCTTCTGTGTCCATTGCCTTGGTCTTCAACTTGTGGGGTTCTCCAGCCCAAGTGGATAATATCAGCTTCAACTGCTTTATATTCACAGAGTTACTGTCTTCTGAGGACACATGATCCTGGAGAAGCAGGAAATTTGTCACAGTGCCACAGCAAATTTATCCAAATTTGATACCAGTGAAGCATCCGAGGCAAGCTCCAAAAGCAATAATGACTTTGTTTAAGGCTGGTATTGTGCTGCTTTTGAGGACATGTCTCTTTGAAGACCAGATGGTGTATAAATACTCAAGCCATAAGAAGTGAGCTTGTGGAGAAAGATCCTGAGGTATTTAAATGATGTGGAAGCAAGATTTTCTCCTTAGCTAATCATTGTGGATGAAGTTGGAGGAGACCTCATGGATCACCTAGTCTGACCTTTTCTGGGAAAAGCATGGTCTAGATGTCTCAGAACCGTGTCCAGCTGCATCTTAGAGGTGTCCAATCCACCATTTCCCTAGGAAGATTATTCCTATGGCTCAGTGTTCTCTTTGTAAAAAGTTTTCCTCTCATCTCCAATCAGAATCTTCCCAGGAGTAACATGTTCCCATCACCCCTCACCTTTTCCATGTAAAAAGGAAATCTCCTCTTCTTTGAAACCTTCTTTAAAGGCTGGAATGTGGTGATGAGGTCTCCTCTCATCCCTCTTTTCTCAGGAGTGAACAAACCCAGTTCTCTCAGCCTTTGCTCTTGTGGCAGCTTCCCAAGCCTTGGATCATCTTTGCGGCCCTTCTCTGGATCCTCTCCAGCCTGCCCACACCTAATGCCATGTGTCGCTTTCTGTTGTCAGGAGTTTCACTCAAAACACCATTATCAAATCAAAGTGAAGTTGTAGAAAAGTTTCTGTGGATTTAACAAAGCAGTGATAGAATTTTTCAGTGTCTGAAACAGACGAAAAAACCCCGTGGGTGCTCCAAGGGGAGCTCTGGGAGTTTTGCAAAGTTCACACATCATGATCAACTTGCCTTTAATCAGAGTCTTTTCCCTTCCCTCCCCACTTTCTCCTGGAACAGCCAAACAAATGAAATTTCAATTCCTTCATGGTTCAGCACAAGACTAGAAATATTTTGGAAGATAAAATTTACCCATTGTAATGTAATTATTTTAATAGGGGGAGCTCAGAGAAGTTCAGTGTTTGGAACTGTCCTCTGGCTTTCTGATATCTGTAATCCCCATTGATAAGCAACTTAAATGAGAAAGATTCAGTTTTATCTCTTGTGATAACTGTGTTTCTTGAAGGCATGTTTTTCGTATGGATTTCATGATGTGTTTTCCTTTCTCATTTTGGACATCTTGTATTGTCAAAGTTGACTAAGGGGGACATGGTTGAGTTTGCTCTTATTCTTTGTGTTTCCAAATGGAGAAGGATAAAAGCACAAATATGGCGACCACAAAATAGATTCTCATGGAGCAGAGGGAAAGTCTGAACAGGAATTCTGTGAGCAATGCAATCTGAAGTGCTGTTGGTGGCAAACTAAGCATTTTCTCACCTGTTTCTGTGACCCCTGAGGATAAGGCTCGCTCACTGTAGGTTTTTTCCTGAGAATATGATTTTTGGATCTTAAACTATCTGTTACAAAATGTTTCAGAAAACGCCACAGGTATTTCACGAGACCCAGCAAATAAGTAATTATCAGAATGGGTGGATTTCATACCATTAAGGGATATTTTGGTATGAGACAGTGTGCAGTGTTCTGTGCTCCACATCAGCTACTTTAGGATAAACACAACAATCTTAGGCTAATAATTGACACACTTTGTTAAACCAAGGAATGCTTATTGCAGGCAGTGGGAGTTTACAAGATTTAGATCTTGGTGTTAACACTTTTTTCAACAAGTATGAAGGGTTTTTTTTTTTCATTTGTTTGTTTCTTATGAACTTTAAAGCTTTTTGAGGAGAACATCTGCTGCTTTTGTCTTGTAAAGCTCCTCTGCATTTCAATAGAGAAATGGGCTTTTATAATTGCCAAGAGAGTCCTAGTAAGAATTTTGAAAACATGCTAACTAGGCCAGAAATCTTAGAGTACTTGGGAACTCTTCTTGGCTCCAGGGGCAGCAATGACCTTGCTTAGCTGTTTGAAATTTAATGCTTGGTTATGTAAACTGTCTTTAGAGCTTAGCCAATTCAGCACTGCAGCATTCACAAATGTTATACACTGTAAATGATTAAGCAAGTATTGAAGCACTAATCTGGCTGAGCACTAAGCTGGTTTACTTATGTGAGCTTTAAAAAAATAAATAAAAAAATTAAGAATTTGTCAGACTGAGCTGCTTTCAGTTCCTGCTGCCCAGAGGAGATGCAAGCTTCACAGTTCCCTGGGTATCTGATACCTTCATGCAGGTTTTCCCATCCTTTGGAGCTCCTAAAACCCAGAGGGGCCTACATTTCCCCATTTCACTTTGAAGATGAGCATTTCAGTATTATGAAACTATAACAGGGAAATCCTGACAGGGGCATGGAAATTAAACAATGAAAAACTGTTGAACTTTAAATAAATCAAGTATTTATAAATTACGTCTTTAGCTGTAATACAGTTAACAGATAATAACTTTCCTGGAGTACCTCAATTTGCAAAAACATTCTTTTCTCTAGACTTAGTTTCTGTCCAAATGTTTGCAAATCTCAGAACTGGTGAATATATATGCAAGTTTTGAAGTAACAAGTATAAGCAGTTTGGAGATTGTAGCCTTTTTTAATTTTTAGCACTTGAAATTTCAAAAGTTGATCATTGCAAGGAGTTTGTAGGTAGAAAATGAGTATTTGTGTCTAATTCTGAACTCTGCCACCAGAGTTTTATAAGAGAGTATATCCAATTGTTTATAAAATTGTCCTAATGTAAAAGTGATCTAAAAGATTATGGAAGCCAATTCCTTCCAGATTTATACTGGAAATTTTCATAGCTCAAAAATTAGAGAAGTCTGAAAAGAAGGTTTGTTTCTCACAGCAGATGAGAAGTAGTTCTGATACAGCAACAGTTTTTTCCCTTTGGAAGGGAGCTTTGGAGGAGTCTATAGAATTATTCATTGTAGCCACATCTGATAGCACAAACTGATAATTGCTTCCTCTCCATTATTGCCTTCTGTATTTAGTCTTCATAATTATTCCAATAAAAGTCTCCAATCCATATGTCTTCCCAAATCTGATTATTTTATTTTATTGTGTTCCTTCTCTTTTAAAGGATAATATTCAGGAAAAATTACTCAGATTCACCTGTATTAAAAGCAGTTCACACAGTTACATTAAGGTCTCCAGTTTACAAAGCCCAGTTTATGAAGATTTCCAGCAGGTTGGTTTCTGTATATTCCACAGAATATACAGCTCTTGTGACAATATGCACAAATAATATTAGATTATAAACTTCTGAAAACAGTTCACTATACTTTAAACTTCTACATGAGCTGGACTTGTGCCATGACAAATTTTAAGGGATGAGCATTACTTTCCACGCAGTTGTTCCATTTGGAGAGCAATCACGACAGGGAACATAAACCACAGATTTTCTCCCTGTTCGTGTCAACACAATGGAAAATGGGAGGATTTTGAGGAAGGAAACTGAAGTGTTGAACAGCTCTCATGGTTGCAGTAGAAGATAAATGAGATAAACCAAAGGGGCTCAGTAGTTTATGTCCTTATAGCTGGATGATGGCAGGAGAGGGAAAGATAAAAGAAGGAATAGCTTGGGGGTCGGTGGGAATAAATGCTGAAACCAGAAGCAAGGCAGGAGTCTAAGGTGAGGGGCTGGTAGGCAGATAAAGGCTCTCAGTAAATCTGAAAAACAATTTAAAAACTTTTAGAACCCACTAGCACACTAGTTGAGTTGTTCTACTCAAATAGTGGCTTGTATATATTTGAGAATAATTTAATTACTGCTCTGTACTGCCACAGAGTAACTGGCATATAAACAACTGCTCACAATGAATTAAAAAAGGTAATAAAACATTTTGAAGTGGAACAATAAAATATTTCATTCCTAGTTTTAATTAACTGGTTTTATAGGCAGATTTTAGAAAATTATTCATCTCCTCTCATGGTGTTTTTATATATCATAGTCAGCTTTCATTTCAGTGCCTTAAGATGTTTAGATTTAAGTCTAAATTTCCTGCTTCTTTAGTGATAGCAGTTTGGGATATATAACAGGTTTTATGCAAATTTATTGTACTGAAATATTCTCAATTTTCACTGTTCCAGTTACATTTTTATACTGGCAAAATATCCCACCACTGGATGCTAGGACTTTTATCTTCCCTGCTTTACCCAATATGGATATGTGATGTAGATAGTAATTTTGCAGAAAGAAATATTTATGCATGGACATGTTATTAAAGATATGACTAATAGCATCCTAAAACTGTATTTTTAATTTATTGTTTTTATGTGAAAGAAAGCTTCAATTACTGGACTTAATCTATGTAGTCCATGAATATTTTTTTTCTGTTCATTGAGTTTGACAGGTTTAGGTCTTTAAACAAAGTGTCAATTTCGTAAAAGTAATAATGATTATAAAATGTCTCATCTTTAAAATATAGTATTTTAATATAATATACTTAAATTTAATTATATCTGTCAAAACTACATACTTTGTCACAAGCTTAATAGAGATAATCTTATTGTCATTATTCATTATTAATTTTATGGACTAAGCACTTCAAATTCTTTGTCAAAGGGAGCAAGCATCAGGAGTAAGTAGTATAGGAAATAAAAAAGTATTGACTGTGTCTCAGAGAGGCTCCAAGTTGAATGTAAAATGAGACAGAAACAGCTACGAGGGAGTTCACAAGGAAAGAGGACAATAGGGGCCAGTAATTGCTGCAGAAGAGAAGATCAGCAATTTCCAAGTTTATTTGGTTTTGTAGGTTTAATTGCTATTTTCTTATTAAGTGTTGTTCTTCCTTGATGCAATTTGTCTTTGGAGGGTTCTTAATCCTTCCTAGGATTACCACTGGTTCCATTTAGACCAAGATGTCAGTAGGCTTTTTATTTCTGTTTTATTGCAGTTCAGAAAATCAAGTTTCAGAGCGTGGAATTCAAAATAGTATTCCCTGTTTTTTCAGGTTTGATCACCCATGTAAATTTTGTGTTTGGGTGCCAAAATATTTAAACAGAACCTGCTCTAATGCCATGGGGAGGTAGAAAGTCATTTAAATTGTTGCTTAAATTAATTAATTACATTTAGCAATTGCTTCCCAGCACTGGCACTCTAGCTGGGTGAATGCATTTTTGGGGAGAGCCTGGCAGGAACCTTTCACTCCTTCTGTTCTTGTAGCTTTTGCACAAGGCCATGGCAAGGTTGCAGTCCTTTGTTTTTGGAAAGGGAAGGGACACATCTCTTTCTGCCTTGGAAGTGATCAATCATCTTCTGGACATGATAGGGCACTGATAATTTTGTTTGGGTTTGGTTTCTCTTCTCTTGGAAGGAGACAACATTTGTCCTTTTTAAGGACACTTTTTCTTGGTACACTGATTCTACCACCTGACAATGAGACCTTTTTTGGTTTTATTATTTGTGTTATTGTATTTGCTTTTAATTTACTTGTGTTTCAATAAGAGCCAAGGGAGGCTGGGCTTCACTTCTGTATGGCTTCTCCATAAGCAGGATTTTGTAGCTAAGAAAGAGCTCGTAGAGAGAATGATTTTCATTCCTGAAATCAAACAAATATTTTTTTTTATGCTTAAGTAAATGTGCTCAGAAAATACAAGAGAAGCAGAGTTCACAAGAGAGAAAAGTAAACATTTGTATCACAAATATGACTTAGAGCCTATGAATTTATATTCTTGGATCTAAATTCATACAAAATGCAAGAGAGAGAGAGACAGACATATATTTTAAGTCTGTCATGTTTCTCATGTGTCTACATAATCATGTTCTCTCCTGTGGCTCTTCTCTTAAGTTCATGCAGCACTTTATCTCCCTTTATTATCTTATATATTGTCATTTTTATTTGTCTTCAAGTATCTAATAATTTTTATTACCCAGCACTTCTGTTGCAAGCTTCCTCGTTTTTCCCTTTTATTACCTTCCTGTGTTTGTTCCTCCTATTTTCTGCAGCTTTCTCAAAGGCCTGTGCATTCCTTCTCCTTTCTGCCTCCTCTTTCTTCCCTCTTTTCTCATCTTCTTGTTTGGTCGAGCACTGTTTGGGATTAACATTCGGTGTCAGAGAATCCATGATTTATGGATAAAATGAACCACTAGAGAATTAGAGGTGGCAGCAGGTGTGTTAGAAGAGGAGGAATTGCAAGGAACTTGCCCATCCCTGAGATGAGGAAGCTGTGGTGGGGAAAGGAATCACAAAAATAACATTTTTTTTATCTTTAGCAGAATATATTGCTTTCTTTCTAATGGGTTGCTAAGCTGATTAAATGTTTTCAAATAGGTGGTGCAGAGGAAACAGAGATGCTTAGTTATGACTAACTTGTGTTTACCTTAAATTTACACAAAGTAGTCTCTTTTTGCAGTGCTTGCCAAGGAAAGGAGATCAAGGAGTCTTCTATTCTTGTTTCAAACTGTGGTTCACACCACAGAGTTTGCTGCAGGGTCAAAAATTAGTATTGCAACATTTAACTACTGTGTGTCATTTATGACAAAGTCGATCAGCTGAAGCTTTTTTGGAGTTAAAGAAAAGACTGAAGGAAGGAAGTGGGTGTTTCTTCTACTCCATACATTTATGAAAAATCAATATTCACTGCCTGAAATTATGGAAAGTGTGAAACATTGATGTCCTCAAAGGCAAAGAATAAAGAGCATGAGAGACTATTTTACTGCTCCATCAGAAAATCAGATGTAAAAATTGCCTCAGTTTTCTGTTCGTTTTTCTCTGGCCCTTCATAGTTGATGAGAACTGTAGATTCTGTAACCTCTTACATGTCAACAGTGCTGATGTTTCCTGGCTTATAATATATGAAAAGCCAAAGAAAAATTGTATTTGGCTATGACAGAATTATTCCTTAAACAATAAAGTAAGCCAGAACTGGTTGCCATTCAGTGGCTGTTTTCAGAAACTTCTCTCAGGCTTTACAGGCTTATCCTCTACAAGAAAATACATTGAGTTTTATGGTCAGCTTATACAAAATTTTATAAGTTTTTTTGTTACATAATTATTAATTTTTCTTTTATAAGATTTTTTTATTTTTATGATCGGCATAGAATTTTTACAAGAAATATTTGTCAAGTGATTCTGTTGTTATTTTCTGTGTTGTACTTCAAGTGGATTTTTATTTGCATATGTTTGCACTATTCATTGCTTTATTAATTGAATTTTTTAATAACTTTCTCTACATTTCACAACAGAAAACATTTAGCTTTTACAGCCTTAAATAGTGCAGTTTGTGTTGACCATGACCTAATGAAAAGGTAATTCAGAAGCCCATTAAAATTACAAAGTTGCTCAGAAATAAAAAAATAGTGACAGGACAAACTGCAACCTGAATCTGAGAGTGTTTAAGCCATTGACAGTTTCAACTTTAAACCTATAAATGGTAATAGCAAGAAACCCAGTTTTTAGAAACAAGTATATTTTGTCATTCTTTTAAAGAACATAAAAAGAAGAGAATGTAATATTTGTTGCATGGTTCCTGATAAGGTGGGTTTATTTTTAAGGAGGTTGAAAGAGTTAAGCTTTTAAAGCTGGTGCTTACAGATGGGTTTGTTATTTTTAAATAAAAGAAAACTGTACTTGAGTCAATGACCAGTTTTCTTATGTGCAGTGTTCTAACTGTAATATTTAATATTTTATGCCACACACTTAACTTGGCTTCTCTATTAATGCAGTGTGATGAGACAATTCAGGCAGTATTTGTTAATCTCCTGAATCTTCTTTAGTTCATGAATATAAAGTTTCATCTGGATTTTAATATATGTCTAATCCATTGAAACCAGGAGAATTTGCATGGAAACCCACAAACATGCATAAAACCAAAAAGTAAGCATTTATTCATAGATCTATGCTTAGGATATGGGGTTTGCTTCCTGGATAGCCAAAATAAGGATGGCTATTTTTTTCATTGGTGGGGAATAGTAAAGATGATGAAATCAAAATAATTTTTTCTACGTAAATCCTCTTCATGTGCATTAAGGCTTTCATATGCCCTTTGATTCTGATTTTAATCTTAACTTTGATCAGAAAAAGAGAAAACAGACAAATAAAATAGGACATTTTTTGTCTTTAGAGAGGCTGGAGTGGGACCATTGACATCTTTAATTTGATACCAAAGGCAGAAGCAAGGGTCATAATTTATATGAACCAATATAGTTTCAGAACTGAGGCAAAAATGAAATAATTACTTTTATAAAAAGCTTCAGGGCCTCATTCAGGGCAGCAGTTTCTGATGTCCCATCCTGCTTCTCCTGCCAGCCTGGTTTGTATTTCTCATTGGAAATGTTTCACAGTGGGATTCTACAAATCACAGAAATTATAAGAGCTTTTCTTGTACTGTAGCATGCATGGAACTGGGGTAAAGTTGCCTCTGCAATGAGTGCCAAAATTGAGACTTCTCTGGACTTCGACTGATTTCTCGGAAATGCTCTGAAGCTCTTTCAAAAACATCATATTGTTAATTCAGTGTGATAGATGTGGTTCATGGAGACATATAAGAAGGGAAAATAATTTCAGGTCTAAACACCAAGGTCTCTTTGACCAGAAGGCAACATGCCTTGCACTGGAGTTCGGTACTGGGAGGACTATTGGATAGAAAATTGAATTTTCTAAGCTGTTGTTCCTTATACTCAGTATCAGTCATCTGATCTCAGTGAGCTATGAACTGTTTCAACAGGAATTTGAGATCTGCCAACTCTGTCAGCACTTCCCAGGAAAAAAGATGCAGAAAACGAGGTAAAGGTGTTAAGGATATGCTGGTTAAATGTGATAGTCAGCTGCTCTCCTCTACCTTTTCACCTCTATCAGTAATTAGGTGATTCAGCAACAAAAGATTATCATTTAAAAATTAATTACTGTGGTCAGATATTCTCCTGTGACATTTATCATTAGTGCTGTTTATATTAAAAGGAGGAAAAAAAGTGACATTCACTTACTGTTTACCAAGAACAAATACTTCAAGATTAAGGAGTGTACAGCAGGATAAAAAATGCTCCAAAGCTCTTTCTCCACTATGTCCTTCTATCCTTTTAAAAATTGTGATGAGTCATAATTTTGTGATATTGTAACAATGGACTATCATCATCACTTTGTTTATTTTTTTATATTGTGTGGCTGATGATGTTAGGAATAATCAATAAGCCCTCTTACTGTAATGTTCATTTTAATGCCAATTTTTTTATTTTATTCTTCCTGTCTTTCTTGTCAATATATTTTGATGAAATAAAATACTGTTAATCGTATGAAAGGGTCTTAAACACAGAGCATCAGAAGATGTATATGTTTATCTTTTGGATGTTTTCTAATAACGTTTTTTCCAGTAAAAGATCTAATTTATGTTGCTTATGCAAAGAGTAGGGAAAGTTATGTTTGTTGCATAGTACTTTAAAGTTTGATATGTCTTTAGTTTGAAATCTGGAGGTTTTTTTTTTTGGTTTTTTTTTAACTGAAATTCTTTTTCTCAGCACTGCTTGGTCCAACAAATTCTAAGCAAGCAGGGCTCGTGCTCCATCCACCTTCATTGTAACTGCTAATAAAGGACCTGGTCCTGGTGTATTATTCCACAATAATTATTCCCAGGACATTCCACAGCAGTTGATCTGTCAGCCCGTGCAGTGGGGAATATTTTAACTGGCAGCTTTCCAAGAGTGAGCATTAACCTGAGCATCTCTCCTTCCTTCCAGTCCCTAATCAAGACATCCCAGGGGTGATTGCACTGACGTTGTTTGAGGACTACATCTACTGGACCGACGGGAAAACCAAATCCCTGAGCCGTGCCCACAAAACCTCAGGTGCAGACAGGCTGTCCCTGGTTAACTCGTGGCACACCATCACAGACATCCAGGTGTATCACTCCTACAGGCAGCCCGAGGGTAATTATCCTGTCTCTGCTTTCCAAGCAGCACATTGACGTGTTTGACTTAGTAGCCACGTGCTGAGGTACTGCATGCTCGTTTATCTGCAGTGATTGTTTCTGCTTCTGTTCTGTTTCAAATCGTGGAAGTTTTCAAATTAGCATTTTTAAACATAAATCTGTGGTTAGTTTTTTTTTAAGCATATTAAATGCATCTAACAAAACTTGTTTGGTAGAGGGATAACTTGTATGTTTAAAAATTAACCCAGATAATGACTGAAAGTACAGAACTGTTGCATTACAGTACAAGTTACCATTTTTTGAGAGGGGAACAGTGTGTTATGAAAACTTTTAACCTGGTTGAAAAGTGTTAATATTGCAGAAGAATACCACTGGACTGAGAGGATGTCAGAGAATGTGAGTGATGTGATTGTGTCTTATCTGCTGATATCCCTGTGTTTGAATTGTAACTGAATGCAATTTGTCAATTGACCTAGATAAGCTAATTTTTTCTCTCATTATTAAAAAAAAAGAAAAAAAAAAGTAAAACTCTTCTCTTCCTCTCATTCTTTCAGTACTGAACTTATAGCCACGGCAATAATTCATTTTTGCGTACAGCAGAGAATAGCTTAAAGGCAAGAGGAAGAGGTTTGCCTCCATGGGTTTTTGATTTGAGACGTTCCATTGTAACGACAGCACATGGAGCACAATTTTCTCCCTCTGTAGAGCAGATACCTCGAGGTGTGCTGAGATAAGAGGCTCTGATGTAGCTCCCCTGTTCTGCCCACAGTGCCCAGACATGTGTGTGCTCTCAACAACGGCGGCTGCAGCCACCTGTGCCTGCTGGCCCCGGGCAAGCTGCACTCGTGTGCCTGTCCCACCAACTTCTACCTGGCTGCGGACAACAAGACCTGCCTGTCCAACTGCACTGCCAGCCAGGTATGGGAGCGTCCTGGGGGCTGATCTGCTCCTCCTCCTGCCTTCAAACAGGGAATGCTGGCACCCAGGGAATGTGGGAGCTTCAACAGGAGCTGAGCGCTCAGGGGTGTTCTTAAAGAGTTTCATCTCCGAGGCTGCCGGTGGGAAATAGACTTGCAAATGGCTTTGGATTTCTCCAGAGGGTGCAGGACTCGTTTGCTTTCAAATGTCAATGTTCCTGCCAGTCACTAGAACAAATACAGCTGCTAAACCCCTAAAAATGGCCTTAAAAAAATAAATTTGTCTGCAATAACAAAATATAAAGTGTATGGTAAAAGTGATTTGGGATGCATGAATGAACTTTTAATTACAAAAAGAAAACAAGCTCAGTCCAGTTAGAAAGACTGGACAGACTTGATTGAAAACAATCCAATGGCTGAAATGGAAAAAATTGCATCAATTAAATCACTAAATTCTATTCCCTATTACTTAAAATAAACAATTATTACTTTGGTTTTTTTTTAATATAAGGTAAATAAGTAGAACATACCAATTTCTTATAAGAGAACCTCTTCAATAAAAGTCTTTGGACTACTCTAACTGGACAATTAATTGATTGATTGTTGTAGATTTGACATTTAAACTATTTCTAGTAGTTCCCTTTTATTAAAGGTATGCTAATGACTTCTTACAATGTTCTGTATCTTGATGCATGAAAATGATTTCCAGCATTAAGGAAAATGGTTTAATCCTGAATTTTAGGGAGCATTGTCCATCTTAATAAAAGATGTACAGTTTCACTCAAATATTAATCTTATTTAAGAGACCTGCCCATTGCCTTCCTCTGTTTCCTCAAGGTGTAAATCACTTGTAAAATGAGGACTTTCTTACCATTTTTTTCCTATATTTAGCTCCTCAAATTTGGCTAAAAAAAACATAAGGCACTTTTTTTTTTTTTAATTTTTCTTTAAATGACACTAGAAGCTTATTCCACAGTGAATTTATATGCTAACAGTTGACTGAATGGCTCCATTCCAGTCTAATTAATTCAGTGGTAGTATGAATTGAAGAAATAGCATCACATTTTGGATACTTGAGAAGCAATATTATATCACTTGTGGATTCTATAGAGTGGAGACAAGAATTATATAAAAGAAGCTGCTTCAGACAGACAGAGGTTGACATTGGTTATTCATCACTTTTTTTTTTTCCCACTTTTGAAGTCTGTTTGCTGTTTGATAATTTGTCAGTCTGATGGCATCAGATGCAGAGATCAGTGGCAAAATTCTGTTTCTCCTTAAGATTTTCAGATGACGCTGTCAAATCAGATCAGCTCCTATGATGAAATTGCTCTTGACAGCACAGCCACTGTTGGCTACTTCTGATGAAAAGGAGCTGGATGGTCCATAAACTGATCTTGCATCTCCAGCCCGTCCCGTGATGGCTAATTTGCCATGAGAAATTGTTTAGTCCAAATCCCATCAGACTCTAGAACACCAAAACTCCATCCATTTAAGACCCATATGACTCTGATCCCTCATTTTACAGGGTTTTGTCTCCTCAGTTTAGAAGGAAGTGCAAGTATTTTCGTAACAAAATCTAAGAGTTAGTGCCTATTTCCTGGAAATAACTTCATAATGCCATTTTAACAGCCTGGAGTCCCTTGTGGTGAGCAGAGCAAGCAGGAAAGGCAAAGAATGACAATTGTCTGAGTTTCTGTTTGGCAGCCTCCTGTGGATCCCCTCTGAGCTGCAGATCTGTGTGGGGCACTTTGATGGTTTAGAAGAGCTGCCCTTCAACCCAGCCTGTTACATAGCACATTCCTCAGGGTGGTACAGGAATGATGTAGCTCCAGCTATATGTTCTATAACATAAATGCCTTTGAGACCCTTATTTTTCTTGGCAGAAAAGATAAACTGAGCTAAGGCACCAAATTTAATATACCTTTAAAATACAGCTTTATTGAAAAATCAATTATTTTTAAAATGTGAAAAAAAGCTGCCCAGTGACAGAAAATTAAATGACTTGTCATTCTAAACCTTTTGGTTTCCTTCCTTTCTGTGTTCATAGAGCCACCAAGTAGGAAAATCAACATTTCTTAAAAGCTGGCTGATAATCTACCCAGATTTTTCTCCCAAGCATGAGCCACATAGTGTACTCAGGTTTTAGGTTTAGCCCTAGAAAATTACATCAATTTGTACCATTTGTTTTGTTTGCATTCCTCTTTCAGTCAGAACAAAGGTACAGAGTCATCTGAGTAGACAGTAAAGGCAGGCTCTCACAAGGATTTTTCTGTTTTTTTCTCCAGATGTTTTATCCTTCTGAAAGTCTGGAAGGCTTTAGATTTGGTTTGTTCATTTAATTCGAACAATTTAAGCAAAACCATACACAACACCACACGTTAAAGTCCTTTTCTATAATTGTGGTGTTTAGGCTTATCTGGAAAAATGATGATGTCTGCTTCAACAGTCTACAGAAACTGAGAATGGAAGTGTTTGTTTTGAATAAAATCTTGGAGAATGAAATCATAGAATGCAGCAAAATGCATTGAGCAGTTTGTGTTGGGGCAATGTAAGCCAGGATAGCACAGTCTTTGAAACTACAGTGATTTTTATCAGTTTGGCAATCGCAGTGCCAAACACCTCCAAGCAAAAAACAATGTTTAACCACAAATTTTGTAAAATTAACATGCAGAAATTATTAACGACACAACGCCTCAAGCAGCGAGCCTGATTTTCATGAACGGCGCTATCGCCGCTAATGAACAAATAAATAAATAAACGTTAATATGAGAGCTCTGATTCCTGCTGGCCTTCCTGTCCCGCAGTTCCGTTGCAAGACTGACAAGTGCATCCCGTTCTGGTGGAAGTGTGACACTGTGGATGACTGCGGGGATGGCTCCGACGAGCCTGCCGAGTGCCGTGAGTGCTGCCTGGGCTCTGCCTCCACACCAAATGTGGTCACTTAGAAACTTTAGGATGAGGATTTTTTTGGTTGCTTTTGTTTGCAGCACTGTTTTATGTTCCTTGGTCTCTGTCTCTTTTAAGTTCTTTGAAAAATCAGACACGTTTTTCATCTTTTAAACTTTTACTTCATCCCAGCTGTTTTTTTTTTTTGCTAAAGATTTTAATTTCAAAGCTCTGTTCTGAGGTTCTGGAATACTTTACATAAATACCAAATTCTGCCAGGTTTATGTGGTTTATTTTTCTATGTAATGAAATTGTGGGATTCTAATCTCGTTTGCTTGTGTTTTGTTGCAATTATAGAAGTTTAGATACACATTATTATTTACTGCAGTTTTCTGAGCAACAACAATGTTCCCCCTGTGATTCTTCCATTCTTCCCTTAAGCTTGTGTTTTAAAAAAGTGCTCTACTAAATGTTCTACAATCTCTACTTAATTAACAGTTAGTTTGATTTTTTTGTATTGGAGCCCCTCACCCCTATTTTCACAATTTTATAATTAGTTCTCTTTTCTTGCTGCAGAGGCTTTTTTAAGATTTGTAACCATTCTGCATAAAATTCCATTTTAAGCTACTCTATGTTTATACAAAATATTGCTACAGGTACATAATTGCTCATTATTTCTAGTGACAGTGACTTGAAACAATGTTAGGCTTTTCTTGAGAAATGGAATTACAGTGGATAAGGAGTTTCTTAAAGGCAGATTTGAACTCAAGTATTTAGATCCTAAATTGCAGGTCTCTGTTGAGCCTTTACCAAACTTCAACCTGCAGGGGATTTCATTCTGTGTCATTAGCTCTGTAACTATATTTGCACAAATTCAAGATATCAGACTTTGAAATTAGTCCTGCAATCATATGTGTACCTTTTCGTTACTAATATAATCTCAGGTTGAGATTATAAAGGAAAACAGAAAAGTTTATTGGTGTTTTTGAGTAGTCCATGGGGTAAGAACAGCACTGGTGAAACTTTAACCATTCCTCTGGTAGTGTTCATAAGCAGTTTTGTCTTTTCCCAGCTGAATTCAGATGTCAGCCAGGACGTTTCCAGTGTGGAACTGGGCTTTGTGCTCTTCCAGCCTTTATCTGTGATGGAGAGAACGACTGTGGGGACAATTCTGACGAACTGAACTGTGGTAGGTGCTTGTATACATTGTAAGCTTCAGAAACAGCCTAAACTGCTTTAAATGCCATGTTTCACACTCTGTCAACAAACTGTATTTTTCTTCACTTACCTTTTGAAGTTTTGAATCTTTTAATTTTTAACTTTTAATCGTTTTGACTTGTTTTGTTTCTTTTAATTTACAGACACCCACGTGTGTCTGTCGGGGCAGTTCAAGTGCACAAAGAACCAGAAGTGCATCCCAATAAACCTGAGATGCAATGGCCAGGATGACTGTGGTGATGAAGAAGATGAAAGAGACTGTCGTAAGTTATGCTTAGAGAATTTTGCTCTGTAACTCGTTTGAAGCAATGAACTGGAGTAAAATACTGTAAATGTCCTCTATCTAAAATAATATGAGAACATGCAAACAGTTATTTCATGGGATTGGCATGCAGTGCTTCATATACAAGATGGCACACTAAAATGTCATTTATTAACTTCAAATTTAAAGTCATTGCAAAGCAGAGAGGGGTATAAACAATTTCAGGCATTTAATTAGGTTTTTGACTGAGATTGAAACACGTATTTGACTCTTAACCACCTCACAAATGACTCATCTTCCTGAGGCTTTCATCTGCCATGCCTTGCAGCAATGCATTTCAATGGGAAAAGATGTTTTTCAGAATCTTTTGTTGGAAAAGCTGTAGATCCAAAGCTCCTACATCCTTTTTCTTTCATTGATTTTTTTACCTTTTCTCTTCCCTTTTCTCTGGGGACTTCATTAGTTTACCTATGTAACTGGATTTCCATTTGCTCAGCTTTCAATGCAGCTTACTTTTCATAAATTAATTTCCGCTCTTTATTTCTTAGATATAAGTGGAGAAAATATTTTCAGTTTTATAATGGAAATTTATTGAATAAGTTTGTGTCTTTGATCATGGGGCTGACGATGGGGCTGCCTTGAAATATTGCTCTTTCACTCATTTCAGTGCTGAGATCTGCTGCTGGTCTGAGCTGCTTGCTCTGAGTCAGCTTTCTCAAGGTTTGCATGTGCTACATTTCTGCAAAGAACAAATCCTTCTCCAAGGAGAGAAGGGCTGCTAAGGATGTAAAGGCTTTGTTGATGGTCATGTTTAATGGCTGTCTTCCAAACTGCTCAGGAGAGATGTAAATTCAAGTTTTGCAGAAAATATTTTATGTTGGTTTGCATGCTGGATTTCTTAAAAAACTCATTGAGAGGAATCAGATTGTGATCTCCTGTGAAAGATAAGGGAGATTACTTTTTTCCTTGGAAAGACCTGCACATGGTCTTTCCCAAAGATCTTGGTTCCCAAAGGTTCCAAACCAAGGTTCCTGAAAACCTGGAGGTATAGCTGCCAGAAGTTAAATCAGAGCAGCACAATCTGCAGCTCAGGGACTGTGAGTTCATATTGACTTGGGTTCCTGGCTCAAGACAGGTAACAGGTGAGATTCCCTCTCACTCTAATTTCACCAGTCTAGGATCCATACAATACTTCTTTTTTTTTGCTCTGCCACTGTTCTGTTTTATTTATCAGGTAGCTTTTTCAAAGTTACATTTCATACTGAATGTTTTCCATATGTACGATGAAGGTCATTGTGCTGGTCTTTCTTTCAAAGCACTATGAAATCATCTGGTGACGTGTCCTAGCTGAGGATCAGAATTATTTGTTATAGTGCAGTTAGGATCATACCCAGGTCTGTGGAAATGTGACACTGAAAGAAATAATACATCAACTTTTACCAAACCTAATTTTTCATCTTGCCAAACCTGAGAAACAAGAATGATAATATCAGGGACAAATTGCTTTTCAGCAGGCAAAAAGGAAAGTTTTTTTTAAAGCACTACAGAATTTCTTAGGTAAAGGTGGGACAGACATTCATGTGGGAAAACTTTAGCAAAGGCTTCCTGTTTTCCCCCTATGGTCAATTCAGTTTAAAATTATTTGGTGTACATATACTTACATCTGAAGGACATCTAGAATCACGTGGGTACCCTGAGGATCTGTTTTGTTTTTAAATGACTGTTCTAAGGTTAATGTAGTCAAGCTTCATCTTAGAGCATCCTTAAAGAATTGCCTGAAAGCTCAGCTACATCTTTTTCTTGCTGTAAGATTCATTCAAAAATTGTTGTTCTAAACTGATAAAGTGAAATATTTGTCAAACTTTTCTCAACATTTACCCAATTTAACAGAGCACAGAATTTCACAAAAATCATGCATAATTTTGATTCCATTTTTGATGTAAGCATCCAGAGCTGCCTCAGTCTTACAAGCTGACTGTCAGAATTTATAACTGGCAATTTAGAAAGTTAAGGAAAAAAATTTGTCTGGGTTTTGCTAAAGTGTTTTGATTCTATCAATGGTAAGTCTATTTGCTGTTAAAAGAATATCACAATGTTTGTTTACTACATTTGTTTAACCTTAATGTTATATATAAAATAATAGATAAGAAAATGAAAAAACAATAAACATTGAAATTCAGTGAACCTGAATGCTGATTTCTTACAGATGTTACATAATTGATCCTAGAAATATCCAATTTCTGATTCTTGAATCCTTAATATTTTTTCTTTAAATTAAACACATATTTTAAATATTAGCAGAAATTTCTAATTTTGACCTGAAATTCTTTTGTTTAAAGCTGAAAACAGTTGTTCTCCAGACCACTTCCAGTGTAAAACAACCAAACACTGCATTTCCAAGCTGTGGGTATGTGATGAAGACCCAGATTGTGCTGATGGCTCAGATGAAGCAAACTGTGGTGAGTATACCAGTGATTCTCAATCTATTGCTGTGGCTTGACATTTTTCTAGTAAAAGGAAATAATCATCCCACTTCTTAGATCCTCTTTGAATATTTGATAATACCTACCTGGAAACCTCTCTGGCTTATCCAGTTCTTACTGAATGGCAATCTTTATATGAGTAGTTCATAAAATTCATGTTGTACCACTGCTTTATTGGCAGGAGCTGCAAATGAGTCTCTCATTTGGCATTTAGAATCATAGGAGTGGCACAGAATGGAGTGACTGTCACAGATTATGGTGACATTCTTTATTTTTCTCATAGTGTTATCCAGTTTCTGTCATTTCAGTCTGAACGTTTTTGCTGGTGAAGTTCACAAATAGTGAAAATATAATAATTTTCAAATCCTGGTGGTTAAGACTGGTTGTGTAGAAGGGTTCAGAGCAGATGCCAACTTGACATGGCCAATTTTTGCTTCTCTCTGTGGGCTCCCGGGAGTAATGAGTTATTGATGTAACTGTTACTGATGTAATTAGAGAAAATAATAAATATAGATATTCTACCTGGGAAATGGATTACAGACAATCAGAGGCAGAATAAGTGGATCAGTATTGCTGGGAAATCCTTGGAGATGAATATCAGTGCAAGGAACACGCTAACCATATGCAGAAACACTTGTGGAACTTCCAAGACTGTTCTATAAAGAAAAACACAGAAAAATGTTCAGAGGTGGAAAAGAGCAAGACAAATGTGGAACATTTAAAGCTCTCACCATGATTCATCCACGCATCAGTAAATGGTTTGATGGAACACCTGTGTCTGGACAGTTTATCTCTGGGACAGCAGAGTAACAAAACTGCAGGCTACAGTCAAGGACAAAAGCACCGAGCTGCTTTTCCATGGATGTGTTTCAAGTAATTAGCACATGAGCACATATAAAAGTGCTGAAGGTGGCAAATATGCCTAGGAAAATGAAGTCTTTCTCAACACTGAAAATCCAAGACCATCGTTTGATTTGCCAAGATGGAAAAAATAGTTACTTCTGTCAACTGAGGAGAAGTTTCCAGCCCAAGGAATCGTTTGTCTTAAAGAAACAGTGAATTCAAAGGAGATGAAGCTTCGTATCCACATCTAGGCTGTTATTGAAGCACCCCTGCACTGCTCACTTTCTGATTTGCTTCACTTTCTCCTCAACCATTCCATGTCATCTCGATCCCCAGCGTGCTATTGCTTTCCAATTGGGACAGCATTCCAAGCTTCCAAACTGTGGGTTCACATTTTGGCTGACCCATGCACACCCAGCTGATGTGGCACAAATGGTCTTAAAATAATTGATCTAGTAATATCCTCAAGTCATGTTTTGTTTTGTTTTTTCTTAAAGAGAAAAAGAAATAAAACCAACACCAAATAGGAAAAAATGTGTTTATAATAAATGCTTCATTCTGAGCCATCACTTTGCAATAGAAAGAATAAAAATTACCCAAACAACTAAAAAGCATTGAGGAGCAATGTGTGCAGTCCCAAGCTCAACAGGTTTTTTAAATCTCAACATATACAACTGGAGGTGCTGATTCACATCTGAGACTCATCTTGACTTTTATCCTGTCTCTGGCAGTGACTGAAAGTGAGTATCGAGGGAGGAATATGTGAGCAAAGCAGGCTTGTACTGGTCTTCCCAAGGAACTTGGGACTGGGCCATCCCAAGGAACTTCCCTGGGATGCCCTTCCATCCTCTAGCAACTTGAGAATCAGAGATATTGTGAGTCAAATATGCCTCTGTATACGATAATTCATCATAGATTTCACTCTCTTTTTACCTTTGTAAACTTTTCTCAACATGCTGCAGCGGGGTGTTCCACAGCTTAATTCTACCCTTCCCTGAAGAAACACCCACATTTTTATTTTTAATCTCCTGGCTGCATACGCTGCTCTTGGTTTTCATGTTGGAGAAGACAGAATAATTTATCCATAGTCACAATTTCTGTGCCAAATACGGTTGTGTACACATGAAGCAGCTAAGCCTTGACAAGAACAGGGTATGTTTAATCACATTTTGAAATTTTCCATATTTTTAGTATTTGAAATATGTTTAAATGACCTTACTATGGCAGTAATTGCAACACAGTTCGGTCTCCTGCATTTTTTTGTTTCGAGTTAAAGATTGTTATTTTTATCGACAAAGTTGGATAGAATTAAATTCTAAAGCTGTAAGCTGATGATAAAAAGGATCTACATATGTTGATGTAACACTAATTTGTTACTGTTTGGGGTTCATTTCTAAAATGCCTGCAATGTAAAACTTGTGTAAAGTAATCCCTTTTTGTTTGAGTGCTGCATGGCCATATGTATTTTGCTTAGTCAACATCTGCTGCTGTGTGTCATTGGACATACTACACTGAGTAAACTTGCTAGAAGCAGTCTAAGTGTATTTAGTCTCCTGTGGTTGCTTTTCAACTCAGACAGCTGAGGTAGAATCAGGAAATGTGTGTTTGTTAAGGAGTGTCTGGTGTTTCTCAGAGAACAGTAGGTAGAGTTAGTTGGTGCTAACTGTCCAGGATGTTAAAGAAAGCCACTAGATTATGTTAGTTCTTGCTCACAACTTTGCTACTTTACATCAAAATGGACCAGTTTGAGTTAGAATCTGAAGAAAGTTGTGTGTGGTCTTGGAAAGTGATTTTATAATATGCTTTAAAGGTTATTTGTACTTCAGGTATTTATTATCTTAATGTTTCAACATTGGTATGACTGCTTTCTGCTTCCTCAATTTTTAAATGTTAATTTTCTTTTCAGCTCTGAGAGTGATAAAGTAGACTTTTTTCCTGATGATAAAGAGTATTTTCTTTGGGACATTTGAAGGATTCATTATATAAACTTAAACTTTCTTCAACAGGCATATAATTTCCTATATCCAGCATCGGTGACAGCCTGCCAAGCTCAAGGACAGCCAGCTGATCCTGGATCAAAAGCAAATTCCTTTTAGTTTTGCATTTTATCCCTCTCAGACACAAATGGACACACAGGAAAATACAGGGATTTAAAATCCCCAAAGAGCAATGCATAGAATTAGTGACAAAATAGTGTTTTCATTCACAGGGATTGATATTTGACTTAAAGTGCTTTTAGGGTGCATAAGGGTTTTGGGGCTTGTTTTGTTTCGTTTGTCCAATTTAGGTCTTCATCTTGTTTTCCTCATGCTCATTTAGAAGTATTTCTAAAATAAAATCCTAGCTCAGTATGCACAAAAAAGTGAACCCCAACCCACCAGCAGCCACCTCAGGCGAGCTCACAAATTTCTAAGGGAGGGCTTTGCCTGTTACAGTAGGTCAGTGAATCTCTTAATAACAATTTGAAGAGAGCAATATGAAAATGGAGTTATCAGTACTTGCTTCTTTGCCTTTGTACCATTTCTGTCTGAACTTTCACACTTTAAGGTGGTCTCGTTTAAAGAAAAATGAGAAAGCAATTTAGTGGTGAAGGCAGAGATGACAAAATGTTTGTGGGCCCCTGTGTGCTTTTCATGGTTCCACAGTTCCCAGTAAATAAGGTCTTGCACTGTTTCCTTTGAAGTGAATGAATCCATCATTCTCAAAGATCAGATAATTGTTACACAACTTTCCCAGATCTTCCTCTTTGTTATATCCTATCTCTGATATCCCAGTGTTTTCCTCCATTCTCATGAATGTGAAGAAAGAAATACAAGACAGGCAAGTCTGGTTTGTAAGACATTTTCAGCTGTAAGATGCTACAAGAGATCATTCAACCCAGAGGAAAAATAAGATTCGTGAAGAAGGGAGAGCCTTACTAACATGCAAAATATTTTGCGTTTTAAAAAAAATAATATTCTTTTTTGTTTTCTAGAAATGGAGTAAGAGGAGAAAGGTTGACATTCAAGTAGCAATCAGAGGTTAAGGCTGGATAAATAAAAAAAAAAAAATCTAGACTTTCTTCACATGTGTAGAAAGGCAATGCTAGAAAATGGATTTGGCACACTTGAGAACTAAATAATTCTTTAAGAAGAGTAAGAAAAGATATTTCATGTTCGGGCAACTGAAATGAATGGGTGTCATCCCTGGCTTCTGTGTATTACTGATTAGATCTTGGTATTTCTATTGGATGTGGACAGATAAATAAAATATTTGTATGTTGCTGTGATATTATCTGTCATTAGTGTTGCAACTCATTTTGTGAGCAAATACTCTAGGGGGAGATTGCAGTCTTCACAAGGAGTATTTTTAAAAATATAGGACGGATTTCAGGTTTGAAACTTAATCTTCTGCAAAGCTACAGAATGAAAATTACCAGAGTGTCATAAGTTTGGGAGGAATATTTTTATGTTTTGTAATGTTAAGTATTTTTAATTGTTTGCCAGTGCAAGTAGTTGAAATATCATGATCAAAATATCATAGACTTTAAAATTGAAAAATATGATAGGAAAAAAAATACTTGGGAGAAAACTTCTTGCAGTCTTGACATTGGCTGAGAATAAGGAACAAATGCAAAAGGCACACTTGCAAAGACCAGACTTTAGAGTGCACTCAACTGAGCTGCAACACCAATCTTGATATTCAAATGTAATTTTATCAGTCTACTTCCAGAGCCACACTAAAACAACAGAGAAAATGCATCATCTTGGCCTGTAGCATCAAACCCAACACCTCTAATTTGTGCTTCACCAGCAGAGGCAGAAGGTTGCTTGAAGCTGCTGTTTCTGTCAGTCATTAGCAGCCCTCGAGCTGCCACGAGAGCAGAGTGAAGCTGCTCTGACATGTTATGACTTTGCCTAATAGAAATTTTAAAAAAAATTCTAGTGGAATATCACAGCGACATGTAATTCTAAATATGTCATTGAGGCTTTTACAAAGCAAACTTTTTTTTTCTCCCCCAACAAAAATGTCACTGATAACTTTTTAATTTACTTCATTTCATCTCAGCCCTTAGAAGCTGAACGAATTATTCAAGAATTGCTCACAGAAAACACAGAGGCAGCTCCTTCCTGCTGGAGGAGTTCAGGATGTTCATGTATCTCTAAGAGGTTTTGCCTCCAATGTTTCTCTGTAATAAATAGAAAAGCTCATTGAAAATATGCAACATGAAGGAAATTTCCCTCAGTTTAGCATTATAGGCTTTATAATGTTTTACTTCATATGAGTAAACTTCTAGTTGAATACACCAGTAGGTGAAATTTTAAATCAAAGTGCAAGGTTTTCTGTCTTAAGTTATTATATGTAAATATAACTTTTGAGAAACACACATTTTGTACATTTTTCAAATCAACATTCTAGTGATTTAATGTGATCTGATCTTTTGTAAAGCAATCTCAGAGATAAATTCAAGGACAAGGTACTGCAGTTTTTGGGATTTAGTGCCCTAATACCCTCTCTTCAAACAACCTTGTGACCCCCTTCTGAATTTTGTATTTTTTTAACTTTGTATGACCATTTATGCACTGCATATTTTAATTTCATCAAATTTAAGATTAGGGTGTGAATGCATAATTAGAAGTTTAAAGAATGTTATGAGAAATAAATGATTCCTGAAAGTAACATTTCAAATATTATGGTTGCTCATTCTTAAATTTATCCAGCAACATCATCATGTATCTAGTGGAAGTCTTTCCCATTTTGACTCTTTGCTTGCAGTACTGTAAATATATTCACCTTAATTGCAGATAAAAAAACTTGTGGACCTCATGAGTTCCAGTGCAAAAACAACAACTGCATTCCAGATCATTGGAGATGTGACAGCCAGAATGATTGTGGAGATAATTCTGATGAAGAAAACTGTAGTAAGTAACTTTTACCTTAGTCCATGTTTTAACAGAGTCAGTTTAGCAACGTGCAAGAGGAAACTTTTGAATTTTGATAAAACTCATGTGAATATTCTCATTCCACACGCTCTGATTACTGCTGAAAATCAGTTGACCACAATTGAAAGCTTCCCTTGCTGTAATTCTCCACTTCTATTCACTCTTATAAAGAGCTGTATCAGCTGTGAAAAAATGCCTGACCTCCAACTGCTCAATAATCTGGTGAATTAAAAACAAATATTACAATTAGTTTACCTTTATCAGTTAGTTACATATCACAGTTCTTATCTCTAAAGAATCCTAAGCACTGTTCAGAGGTAAAGTGATAAGCATTTGTTAACAAGGAATTTTGATCAAACACTGCCTGCTTGTTATATTCATTCCATTCCTGTGATGATTTGCCCTGTTTCTTGTTGAGAAGTCAATTTCTATAGTACTTAATTGCATTAAGAAGTAGATGTGGTTATTCGAAGTAGCTCATGTACCCAGTTCTCTCCTACTCATGAGGAACCTAAAGGCCTAATAAATCTCTGTAATACCACTTTCAGGGAGTTAATTTCCATCTGGTTCTTAGGAAGAAATGAAAAATTTGTAATGGTTTTATCTGACAATTATTGTCTTTATTAAGTATTTCAAGAGGGACATTCCCTAAATAGTCCTGAAGTGCCTTCTCTTGGCAATTTCTGTGGTCTTTTTCTTTGGTACTCAGAAATACAGTAAGTTAATATCTTATTCTTGCAAGTAATCTTGAATACACATTCCTGATTGTATATCATGAGTGTATATTTAGTATCTTCAAGCTAATGGTCTAGAAAGCTTAATAAATTAGGCATTCTAATGCTGAGTAAAGGCTGCTGCCCCTTTCTCCAGTTTGAGACCAGATGTCTACAGGTACAGAGTGTCTCATTCTGCTTGGGAGGTTAAAGTGGATTTGTCTGCCTGGTATTTACTACCTGCATTTGAAAATGTTGTGAGTTTTATTGGTGCAAGCAATAGTTCTGTGGTTTTCATATGCAAGTGTTTCATACAAAAGGGCAAGTGCCATGTGGCTCAGTAATCACTCAGAGCTTTTTGTTGTTATACCTCAGGGGGCTTGGCACACAAAAGCTTTTTTAGCTTTGTGGGAGATTTTACTTTAGAATTGATTCTTGGTGTCAGTTTTCTGTGTTACAAGTAGCAAAAAACTCTTTTATGTTCTTTTATTCTCATGTAGAGATCAAATAGTCAGAGTTTTACTATAGTAGTGTTAATCTATGGGACTGTTGAAAATTTGTACAAAAACAAACCAAAAACTTCCACAAAATATTATTGCTGTTTGCAAAGTAAGTGTTGAGTATTGTATTTGGAATTAAGCATGTGTATGACCCAGCAGTAATAATTTTCTTCCTTAAAGTTCAGATTGTTTTACTACTAAATGATATAAAAAAGTTCAAATAAGGAGAGAGAAATAATCTATTTGGGATTTTTTTAAACAAAAATTTATTATGTTTGCCAGCTTTGTGTTTATATCGATAGCTAAGTTATATATTCATTTCTTGGTTGTTCTCTTGACTTGCAGATAAAGAAATTTGTAATTAATCATAATGGATGGAATTAGTGAGTTTAGAGTAACCAGACACAGAATGTGAATCAAACTGAAGGGTGTCAGTTTGGTTTTCTTTTAAATTCACTTTTGATTGTCAAATGCACACTTAAATTCTAATTATAGATTCCGCTATTTACATTAAGTGCAATAGGCTGGCACAGTTTTAAAAGTCAAAATCTTGGAGCCACTGGGACACTCCATAATACTGTTCAGCTGTTTTAAATAGTTGTATAAATTTTTTATAGACCATCAAGCCACTTACAGAATAAAGTGTAATGAAACAAATATATATGAAATTAGAACTTCAAAAGCATTTGACAAAATGTGTTACATTGCACAGTGAGATAAATTGTTCATGGCATGCATGAATATAATATACAAAGGGCTGCCAGGGACCTGTATCAGAAAATGAGTTGTTTCTCAAGAATGCAGAATGAATTCACTGAATTATAGAAATTCAGCTCAAGCATTTACACTTTTCTATAAAGTTTCTTCACATGCAAGAAATTTATTCTTCCGCTGAAGTTATCAGAAGTGAAACAATATATGTTAAAAAAACTTGTATGGGTGTGAAAAATTATTAGTGCTGTCATTAGTGCAAAACGTGTCCATTATGACTTTAGTATTTAACTGTACTTGTCTTACAGTCCATTGTTCTTTAACTGTATTAGGACACTGTGAAATAAGATGTATATATTAGCATGGATATTGGTACATATGAGTCTGCAATAAGAAATGTAGGATACATTGTTAACTCTTCTGAGGTAATATCTGTCTGGAGGGACAATTTGCTTTCAGCGTTTATTCCGATTTTTAAAAATAAATTAGAGAAAAAATAGTGTTTCGTCTTACAGAAAACTACAAAAATGGAAAATGCCGTATTAATGGATCTTATTCTAGCTATCTAATCTTATTCCTGCTAAAAAGAAGGCACCAGTATTTTTTTTTATTTAATGTGACTAAAGAAAATATAACATACTGTAAATATTGAGGCAAAGCAAACATAATGATGTTGTAGCAAGACATGAATTCAATCAGTGTAAAAATATTAATGCTGCTAGAAGTTCTTCCTGATGCTCTTTTGTTGCTTCTACAAGTTGCCAAGTAAACAAATTCGTTAATTTTGTCCTGTGATAACTTTTTATCCCAAATGCTTTTCTTGGGAAGGAGTTTCAGTGATTTTATAAAGCAGAAGCTAAAGAGTGCTGTCCTTCATGAGTTATACAGAAGTCCATTAATGCTTCAATACTGTTTTATATTAATATTTATTCCCTTCACTAACAACCTGAGCACTGGTGGAAAAGTACTTTGCTGTATTCATATGTAAATCACAGAGCTGGATCCCAGCAGCAGAAGAAATATTTCTTGCAAACAGAGAATTGAGTACTTAGCTCTTTGTGTACATTTTTCCAGTATCAAATCTCTGCTTATAAATAATTTATTGGCAGTATAGCAAAAGTATTTGCTTATATTTTTCAAATCAATATGGAAACGTGACAAGTGGGTTTTTGCATGTAAATTATTTTCCCAAAAATTATTTCCTTTATATATTTTATCATATCATGAAATTCTCCTTGGCCTGTTGACAAAAAGAATCAAATGTCAGGGATTTGCTAAAGCTTGCACTTCGAAAAAAATTTCAGGTAGTGTGCATATAATCCTAGTCTACATAAACGCCAACCTTTGATTTACTGAAATATAACATTTCTGGAGAACTGATGCAATTGCTGTAGATCTGCTTTTAAAATTAGTTTCCTACAACTTCAAAATTAAAATTTTTGCCTACCTGAAAAATGAAATTTCTCATAAAAAATTTCAAACTGAGTCATTTTGAGTCTTTTTATGAAGTATAGTAGGGAAAAGGCAGGGGGAAAGTTAATTAAAACTATACCTTTCCTGAAACAGGTTTTGATTTTTATAAATCCTGAAATAAAACCCCACCCTAAATTGAACCTTGTTAGATCCATGCAAGTCATGTCTGGTGTATTCCCATGCTGATATTTACCAAGTTCTCAGTTTGAGGCCTCTAATTTTGTGTTGGCTTTCCTTTATCACTGTGGTACATTCTACAAAAGCATTCATGCTTGCACACTCTGTAACTTGCTAAAGGACCCTTCAGCATTGCTGAATTTGTTTCTGTCCATTCCTTCTGTCCATTGCTACTGTCTGCTCTGTCTCTCCTTTCTTTTTTCACCCTTCTTCCTTTGGTTCAGTCACTGTCATTTACTGTTTCCCATCTCTCTGATGAAAAGGTCTTACTAATTAATCCTTCTTCTTGATTTTACCTCATTTACATGACGCACTGTTTACTCTGATGGAAATAATCCCACAAATAATCCTTGTTTGCCTTTTAAGTCGTTTTTTTCTCCAAAGCCCTCTGACTGGCAGATCTAAATTGCTTACAGAGACTTGCTTAACTTCTCCTAAATCCCCAGTACCTCTCTACCTTTGTTTAATCCAAGGGTCCAGCACCCAGAAAATGACATTTGTAGTGGTCCTCATTTTCAGGCTGACTCTTGACACACACACACTGAAAAGTATGTGATAAATGATGTGATAATTTGTGATGGAAAACCAAAAATCTGGTTAGTTCTAATTACATTGTATATTAAGACATACAAAATGTATTTCTGGTCTCTGGTACATAAGTTACAAACCCTGTACTGACATACATGCATTGAAATTAATAGAATATTTGTACTCAATATTATGTTATTTTGCAAAGAAATTTGATAGTACTGAAATGTGTGAAAGTAATGAAAGTGTTGTCATTACTATCTTACTATATGTAAATGAAATTTAGTTGCAAGATGCTGTGGAATAAAATCCTACAGAAAACCAGTCCTTATCATTTGCAAGCTACTGGTTTTGATTTTTTTTATATTTGTCATTGATTGAATGGGGGGTTTTATGTATAAAATATTTAAAGGAAATGCTAATAAACCTAGGCTTGTTTCTTTTCTTTCTTCAGAGCCTCAAACATGCACTTTGAAAGACTTTCTCTGTGCAAATGGAGACTGTGTTTCAGCAAGATTCTGGTGTGATGGAGACTATGACTGTGCAGATGGCTCAGATGAGGTAGGCATCTTCCAGGAAAAATGCTTCTTTAGAGACTTAATAGCTTTATATTGTTGGAGAATGGATTCCTGCATATGAACATTTTAAAAGACAGCAATGGGAACTCTACATGAATCCATGTATGCAAATATCGTTACTAAATTGAAACTAAACCTCTTGAAGTAGTTATTCTAAAAAGAGAGCGTGCAAATAAATCAAGTTCAAGAGTATTTTACGTCTTTTTGTCCCAGTAATGGTCTTGAACCTCTTCCCATCCTGGAAATACTTTGTGTCCTGATTGGGAACCCATTGTTTTTACACACAGCCGTGGTTTGATTTGTGGGATTTTTTTGAGAGACCAGTGTAGACTGTCTGTTGTCTACCAGAATAATATACTTTACTGGTTTTCTGTAATTTTTTTTCCCCTTTTTTCCCCTTCTCCTTTTCTGTCAGTACAAAACCTCAGATGTTTCACAACTGTTAAGAGGGTGCAAGCCCTCTTGAGTCATATCCACAAATACATTTAATTTCACAAGACTTTACTGTGTTTCGTACTGTGTAGGATTGTAGGCTGTAACTTTTGTGACCAGCTCCATATTTACCAATGTTTATATTAAACTCTCGATCTTGCTTATTGGTTGTTTCTTTCGTACCAGAGGTATTGTGAAACAGGCTGCTCGAGGGATCAGTTCCAGTGCTCCAATGGCCAGTGCATCTCAGCGAGATGGAAATGTGATGGTCACGAGGACTGCAAACTTGGGGATGATGAAAAAAATTGTGAACCAGGTATTGCTTCAAATAATGCTGAAAAATAAAATGAAGGGATGATGCTGAAATATAAAATGAAGCCAGGGATAAATCAGAGTGAAAGAAGGAAATAGATCATCAAATCAAGATTACTTGGGCACTAGAGGTAGCGCGAAAGTGCAAAAATAATCTGAAACACTTTACCTTTTGAGTCATTGTGTCTTTATACAGGTGTTTCGAAAACCCCACTTATGTACAACTCTGCAATGTGAGGCTTGTTGGGGCATGGGTATTTAGTTATTTTGAATTTTTATTTGATAATAAATACTCAACATATAAAATTCTGCTCTGAAAACAAATCTTGGCATGTACTGAAGTGTTTTGCTTCGTGGTCTTCACTCAAAGTTTAATAGTTCTTATGCAAAGATTTTGTGTGCTAAATTAGTGTTATTTTCTTTTCTTTTGGCTCTATTTGAAAATACAGTTGTTTATTTTTGCAGGAATTTTCCTAAATTTTTTGTAAGCTTCACGTAGATAGATGTAACTGATAAAAGCCCATGACAAAACTCTCCTGATTTACAGTGGGACACAAATATCCACCTTTATATTAAAAAATATTCATGTATTTTAATTGTGATAATGTATACTTTCTAAGAAGATGGTTTCCTATAAATTTAACTTATTCAATTATAAATTAGCTACATTTAGCTAAAGTCTAAGCTCATTTTAAGGAATGCAATTTTTAAAATATATTCATGCTATGAATATATGCATGTGTGTAGTCACCTTTGTTACCAAGCATGCGGAGAAAACAAAATTAACTTCTTTCTAAATGGTGAAATCCAAATACCTTTTCTCTATCATTTTACAATTTACTTAGGATGCAACTATTCAGCTTTGTCAAATATTTTATTATAGTTTACAAAAGTGCTCAGACACAAGTTTGCTCACTATATTAACCAGAAAAAGACTTTAAATTAAAAATCAACTTATTCATAGCTTGTCTTTTTCTTCATGCTAAAATATGTGTTTGTAACCAGCATCTCCAACCTGCTCTTCAAGTGAGTACGTGTGTGCAAGTGGGGGCTGCATTTCAGCATCCTTGAAATGCAACGGAGAGTTCGACTGTGCTGATGGATCTGATGAGGTACCTGACGCGTTTCTGGTGATTTTTTTTTGTTCTCCTTCGTGTGATTTTTTTTGTAAATTTTTTACGTTCCAAAATAATTGAAAGGACAAATATGGTTTTCTTGCATCCATTGAGTACTGTCAGATAACTTGGCACGATGATTTTGTGTTTCTGTGCTCTGTGGGCAGCTTTTGGAGCGGAAAAATTTGTTTTCTCGAAGTCAAACCTCAAGCATGGTTCTGGGGCAGTTTCCATGAGGGACTGCTCCCTCCTGGCAGCATAGACAAGTGTGTTGTTGCTCTCATTCATTAATACATAGCTGATGTCTGTGTTCACACAGATGGATTGTGTAACAGAATGTAAAGAAGATCAGTTTCGATGCAGAAATAAGGCCTACTGTATCCCTGTGCGATGGCTTTGTGATGGGATCCATGACTGTGTGGATGGCAGTGATGAAGAAAACTGTGACCAAGGCAAGAGACCCTTTTCTAAAAAAGCTTATTGGCCTTTTTATGAACACACAAATTGCAAGTTAGTGGTGCCCTGACCGTTGTGAGTGGAGAAAGGAAAGTTCTGTGACCTCTTCTGACACAGACAGCACAGCAGCTTAACAAGTGATCTGCAGTAATAAGCAAAACTTGGATTGTTTTTGAATTGTTCCTCCTCTGTGTTTCCCTCCCCAGTGATGAAAAGGTCATCTTCTTACTGGAAGCATATTCTTTTTCATCAAGGAAAGCAGCAGTAAATCTGGTTAATTTAAACTTTTATAGGCCACCATAAATTACAAAGCCATGCACAATAAATTACACAGCTGTGCAATATAATGAACAGTTGCTAAATAAGTCATCTTAAGAGCCTGGGTTTCTGTTTATTTCATAGAATCACAGAACATTTTGGATTGGTAAAGACCTTAAAGTTCATCCAGTTCCAACCCTCTGCCATGGCAGGGACACCTTTCACTATCCCAGGTTGCTCCAAACCCCATCCAACCTGGCCTTGGACACTTCCAGGGATGGGGCAGCCACAGCTTCTCAGGGCAACCTGTGCCAGGGCCTCACCTTCTTGTTTGTGTTTGTGTTTGTCCAGGAGCAACTTCTTCAAAAACAGGGTCCTTCTGGCACATTTTGACTTTCTCTTTTTTGGGATACATCACTCCTGGGCTTGTCTGAGGTGACACTTGGATATCGGCCAGGCTCTCCTGGTTCCCTCTTCCCTCCAGGGCTTTCCCAAGCAGATCCTTGAAGAAACCCAGTGTAGGAAGCTTGCTGTGCAAGCTGTGCACCCTCCTTGCAGCCCTAAGGGTGATGCCTTAAATGACTACCTAGAATAAATATAATATAAATATATATAAATAATATACCAGACAGGAATAAAGGAATAAAGGGGATATTTATTTGAAAGGCCTTCAGAGGTCACACTCTGGGCTCCCGAAGGTCCTGCCTCAGTGCATCCCAAAATGTACAACAGGTCCCGAGTTCTTCACATTTTTATATCAGCATCAATTCCCCAAGCAGAAACCAGGCAAGGATGGAATTTGCCCAAGCTTGCCCCCCTCTCCCCAAGATGAAGGTTTGCAGTTGTTGGGCCCAGGAGGGTCTGGGTGTCCTTGGAGAGCGAGCTGGAGAGGCTTTGTCATGTCAGTGTGAGCATGAGAGAACAGCACTGAACGAGCTCCAGGGACCTGCAGAGTCACACTGAGCACTGCAGGATTTGAAAAATACAAAAGTTAAAACCTAAGGCATCAAGGGTCTTGAACTCCCCCATTCCATGGTCACTGCAGCCCAGGCTTCCCTTGAGCTTCATGTTCCTTGCCAGCTCCTCTTCTTAGTCAAATTAAAGAAGTTTTTTTCTCAAGAATAATTTGAGTTGGCATTTTGTCATCTTCTTGGTTTTTTTCCCTGCATTTTTCTTCTTTCTTTTTCTTCAAAGTGGGTAGTTCTGTGCATTAGCCATCTACAGTCACATGTTGCATGCATAAATTCAAAGCATAATGGGGTACAATAATATGTGATAATAATCAGATATGAAAAAAACATTGTAAAATATCCTTTCCTTATTTTGTGTCTCTTATGCAATGCTTAAGACTATGGGGAAAAAAAATATGTCATGTGGGGATGAGTAAGTTTGAAAGAGGGACCAGAAGTTTCAGAAAAGGAGAAGAATATTCCAGAGATGCTTAGATGCAAGAAGACAGATAACAAAGTTAACCATCTAGTCCATTTTAAAACTGCTTTTAAAATATCTGGGCTGTATCTCTTTAAAACCCAATGAAGTGTAAGTAAATAGTAACACACTTATTTTATCTGATGCCCACATTATTCTTTGGGTAGCATAATGGAGCTTCTGTGAACTGCAGATTGCTTATAATGCAATAAGAAGCCTATTCCTAGTTGGTTATTGCTATCATACTTTGTATTTATGTCACTATTATGATTCTGTTGCAGAAATCTATTTTATAAAGGAATTATGACAGGCAGAGCAATCACATGAAACAAATGCCAGTTTATCTCACTGATAACTATTTTTTTCATCTTTGGAAATACAGCAAACACAAATGGAGTTTTATTCCACAGCATTCTAAAATAATATCCATAATATTTATCAGTGGCCCACTGTGTGTGTTTATAAAAATAACTCTCTTCAATCTTATTAAACAACTAGAATGATGGTTATATTGTGATTGCACACACAATTATTTGGATTCATGCCTTTTATCATGAAGAGTACTTGAATTTTATATATTTTCCTTGGATAATTATACAGGATATTTCTGTTAATGTTCATAAGTCATATCTGCCATGGGGGTGAATTATACCTGGTAGCAGAGTGCGAGAGTTTGAATATCATCTTATGCAATGGGCATTTCATGGAAATTAATTTTTTTGGGGAAAAAGGTTCAGCTATTCTGAACCTTTATAGCAAAAGAAAGCCTTCTGTTGATTTTAATGAGGTGTGAACAGAGCACTGAATGAACAACTAAAAAGCCACTGAAGCCTGAGCTAGCCCTTAGAGTGGGTGTAATGCGGTGGGGTAAGCCACAGTGAGAGTTTTGGCATTATCATATAAAATTTCATTGTTTCCTCCTCTGCAGGTACACAGCTTTATTTCTTTTATGCTCCACTCCTCTCAGGAAACTGAAAATCCAGTTACCATAAAAATGTGTTTTATAGGAAATTAATTGCAAGAACTTTTCATAACTTTGTTGATTGGTAGCGATAAAAATTTAGTCATAATTGTGAAACAAATTCCTTCTTACCACGACACACATTAAAACTGAATCCACCTTGAACTAATTTTTAAAGCCTGAACACTCCGCCCTAAAACATTTTCCTTCACTCTATGTTCCCTTTTGTTAGATGATTCAAAATTCAATACATCCTGAAGTTGTATGGAAGATTTTATTCTTGCTGCTTTCTGTATTCAGTAAATATCCTGATTGAGACATTTCAGAAGTTACAGAAAGGAACATCCTGTCAGAGGTCACCTCAAATTATTTGTTCTGTGCTAACATGGCTGGACCTTTCCTAATTACAGCATTCAGAGGTGATTGGTTTATTACAAACCTGGCCAAGCCTGGTGATCCTCTGGAGAAGGAAAAGGTGCTACCTCGTGGGTAATGGGCTGCAATCGCTTCGTCTCTGATGTGTGACTCAGAGAGCAGAGTAGCAATAAGTGGAGGATCAGACATTCATGTGAAACAAACCTGGGCTGAGGTGGCTTTTCACATGTTTAGCCCTATTTCTGTTTATATTGTTCTCTGATGGCCCAAATTACTGATGTACCAACCTTTGCTGAGAGGCTGCATCACCAAAGAGAGCTGTAGGCAGGGGTTTTAAACATCTTCTGGCAAAATGCAAGTGGAACATTGACCAGCTGGTCACTCACTGGTGTCTTTGGTACCTGCATTTGGTAATTCCCAGCCAGCAGTCAGGAAAAGGAAGTGTTTGCTCAAGGAAGAGATTTTTGAACGAGTATTCCTCTGCCTCTGCAACCCCTTCCTTTGGGATCTGTAGATTTAGTTGTGCTGCCTGTGTTATTCTGTGTCACTGTTGGGGTGGCCACAACACACACAGTAACAGTTTCAAGCAAAAGGCTCTTTTTATTGCAAAAGCCAGTGTCATTTACACTCTTTCACATGTCTATCATTTATGTTACTCATCCATTGGTTGCTTAACTACTACAATAGATTCATTGGCTATTATTTAACTGCAACATACTATTATTGGTCACTTATGGCCCAAGCATTCAGGCATTCAGAAAAATACCAGGTGCAGATATGTTGTTTTTTTCTATTGTTTAAGTTTCTTGCTTTTGTTGATACTACATTTTCATGGGTAAAAACTAATTGTTTTTCTTCTCACAGACTCTCCTCACAGTCTTTCTCTAGCCAAAGTAACAGGCCTAAGCCATGATTTTACAAAAGCAACAAGACCTTCATGTTATAACTTTTTTACCTAAATGCCACAATTCTCTGCAAATAGTATGTGATAACTAGCTGTACTGGTTTTCTTAAAAACTGAGTTTTTTTTCGTCTTTTTGTTTTCCTGCCTTTTTATTTCCTGTCATCTTTTCATCTTCCCAGGGGGAAATATATGTCGAGCTGATGAATTTTTGTGCAACAATTCCCTCTGCAAACTACATTTTTGGGTTTGTGATGGTGAGGATGACTGTGGAGATAACTCCGATGAAGTTGCTGAAATGTGTGGTATGACATTACATTTTTCACTGTTTTTTGTATTATAAAGCAAGAATCACATGTAAGAAACACAAATATATAAAGGCACCTGTGCTTTAAGTTTTGTTTGTTTTGCTTTTAGAAGATAAGCTTGAAATATGGGATATCGCTTTCTTGTGTTACTGCTTTTTGTGTAATTTCAGATATTTGATATTTTTTAGAAATGAATCCTTTCTGTAGGAAACCCAGAGAGGGGAAATAGTTACTTCTATGATGTAATATTGAGCATCATTACACTTCCTACTTCCTTTGTTTTAATTCTGCCATATTTACTGGTTCTCAAAAGGAGGTATAAATCGCCCTTATCACACAAAATCTCTTAACAAAGAACTTACAGTGCCAACATGTATCTAGCTTTAATAATATATCATTAAAAAGGTATTAACAGCTGGATAACAGCTGATTCTTTTCTTTACTGTGCAGTAAAGTTTCCCTGCCCTCCAACGAGGCCATACAGATGTAGAAACAACAGGGTTTGTCTACGGCCTGAGCAGATTTGCAATGAGGTCGATGACTGTGGTGATAACTCGGATGAAGATCACTGTGGTAGGTGATATTACCTTTCAAGGCATTCAGATCAGAGAAAACACCTTGAAGGCAAACTTTGTTACAGAGATCTGCTTGTCCTTCAGTAAAGCTTAGCTGGAGGTTAGTAGGTCAGAATTTGAAACCGAAAGAAATTAAGCTTGAAATAATTTACAGTCGCTTAATGCTTCGTGGTCATTCCCATTTCTATGTGTCTAAAATAATCTGAGAATCTTAAATAGTGATTTATTTTTCTCTTATTAATCTGTGATTATGTAGATAAAATCACATATAAAGCCAGACCATGTAAAAAAGATGAGTTTGCCTGCAGTGACAAGAAGTGCATTCCCATGGAGCTGCAGTGTGATTGGTTTGATGACTGTGGAGATGGCTCAGATGAGCAAGACTGCAAAATAAGTGAGTTGGGCTGACAAGATCTGTTTTCTTGTTTGTAGCAGAACAGAAACAATTAACCTAGACATTCATCTGTGCAAAACCTATTGAACAATCCAGAATTCAGTTTAATGTAGTTCCGTCTTTTAGTTGAAAATGGATGGAATTCTGTACCACAAGAGCAAGGCAAATTTTATAACAATTCAAGTTGTAGAGGTTTTTTTGCGTAGTTGCGAGTTCTTTACATAATTTAAATACAAGTTGATTGTATTTTGTTTCATATTTGCAACAAGAAAAATTTTAGTATTAAATTCTTGATGTCTCAGTTAAATACTGTCATTACATGAAATGTAATACATTAAATTATGCAGATGTAGATAAACATTGTAAAGTCATTTATTTGCTAAAAATTTACCTGATACTCTTTAGACAGAAAGATAAATTTGTTATTTGTTGTTCTTACTTTAGGTCTAATTTCTAACACTTTGAACAAATATATCAGGGATTTTTTAGACATTTTGTTTATGTTTAGGTGTCACTGAATATACGTGTGAAGATAATGTGAATCCTTGTGGAGATGATGCATTCTGTAATCAAACAAAATCATCCCTTTTGTGTCAGTGTAAACCTGGATTTCAGAGAAACAGGAGGAATAGACAATGTGAAGGTACAGACACTTTCCATCTTCGCTTGTTATAAAGTATTAAAAGTCAATTCTGTAGTCAATTTTCTGTGCTGGAGAAGGAGATACATATCATGTTTGGGGGTTTTTTTCCACAGAGTAAAAGCTGTTTCATAGCTATGGGATTAAGAAATAAAAAGAACGAAACAGAAAGGATTTACAAGATGTAGATTCATGCATTTTACCTGGAGAGGTTATCAAAGATTTAACATTAGTAGTGAATGTCAAAAGGTTCAAGTCAGGCTGTTAAATAATGTAAGGAGTAAATGGGGTTTTTTAAGATCTAGTAGATTATTTAACATTGGTGTTAAGGTTGGCATATGAGAGTATTTTGAGATGCTTAAAATAATGAAGATGTATAATACAAAACTGAAATAGAAGTAAACAAAGTAAAATTCCTTTTAAAATGTAGTCTTAATATGTGTGATTCCATACTGGTCAGCAGGAAAACACAATTGTTATAATGAAAGGGTTGATTGGAAAGATAAACTAAATCTGCCTTCCCAAAGAATGGGTTGTGAATTCATTTTCTTACTGGTGAGCAGTAGTTGACAGATGTTCAAGTTTCTTCCATGGGACTATTGAAGTGAATATATTCTTACTTTTTTGGGTCATAAAAAAGCAGTGTAAAGAGGAGCTTTTCCAATAAGGATAATCATGTAGTTTTGACTGTAGGAAGGTATGTTGGACATAACTGTAGCACATTTTCATTTTCAATGTTGCTTTCAAGTTCCAGAGATGAGAGGTTGACAAACAAAGGATAGAGAAATAAAATAAAAAATTCTGAGATATGTTGATTGCAGTGGAAGTAACATCAGTGATAAATGTGAAGGGTTTCCTTTTGCTGTTGCAAGACCCAGCACTGCTTATGAGTTCCCTTTGTTCATCTGCTTCTTTCCATGCTTTTATGAACTTGTTAAATAATTGTGTATTAAACTGCAGGTATATAAATTACAATTGTTTTCTTCATAGATATCAATGAGTGCATGGTATTTGGTGCCTGCTCCCAACACTGCCATAATTTAAAGGGCTCTTACAGATGTGCGTGTGAGAGAAATTACAAGGAGAAGAATAATAGTTGCATAGCAAAAGGTAAGGCTATAAAAATCTAAATACAGTACTGTCATTTCTGATACATGTGGTTCACAGTTTTTTGAAGCAAATTTGCCATGGGAAGATCATATTAATAAGTCATTATTATTTCACACGTAACATGGACTCTCTCAGGGTTTAGCATCATTGCTTGTTGCTAAAGAAATCAGGTTACTAATTGAAAATAATAGTTTGTTATTATAGGAACACAGACATAATTCTGCAGGCTTATAATTTAAAAATCTGGGAATCGTTACCTAAACCTGAATTTTTCACAAGCTCAATTTCCATTGTAATACAGTTCATGCTTCCTTCTTTCCCTCATTGATATTTGCTTTAACCAAACTCCTCTTTGTTCTTGCATTTATCAAGAGGAAGGAAACAAATGATGTTTGATATTTCCTACTCATAAGGAGGAGATGTGTTGGACAGACATTTTAAGTTGATTCTCTATGGATAAATGTGATATGAATGGGGAAATAAAAATAATCCAAATACACTCTAATGTATATAGTAGATTATAAACTTTCTCAAAACTCAATGAATTTATACTGGAGATCATTTCCTTATGAATAATATACTTTACATCTGGATCCAGATGGTATGTGACTATCTGAAATGAGGAGATATAATACACGACTGCACAGGTTCTGTTGCAGTCAATTTCCAAACTTCACCGCCTTCACTAAAGATAAAACAATTCCACTTCTAATTTCCAACTGAGCAGTTTGAAAACATGTTTATTCACATCTCTGTGTTCCTTTAATATATGTATTTAGGACCTTCTAAAAACAGCATGCATATAAAAATATGGGATTCGTATGGGCTTAATACATAATATCCTGTATTTTTGAATGCTGCTTAAAAATATTCAAATTCTTATATTATATACTCCTTAAAATATAGTCCTAGGTATCACACTGTGAGCTTGGAGAGCTCTGAAGTTGATATCAGAATTGCATTTATTGCCCAGAGTGTGGGTATTTGTGCAGTCTTCAACAACCAGAAAATTTAACATAAGAAATTATGTCATCTAAACACCAAAAAGCTACTTGAGTAAAACCCACTGATTTTGCATTAGTTGATATTTACCTTATTTTTGTTTCATTACAATAATCCCTAGGCTCTGAAGATCAAGTTCTCTATGTTGCTAATGACACTGACATCCTGGGTTTTGCATATCCATTCAACTACAGTGATGCTCATCAGCAAATATCACATATTGAACACAATTCAAGGATAACTGGAATGGATGCATATTTTCAAGGGGATATGATTGTTTGGAGCACTCAGTTTAATCCAGGAGGGATTTTCTACAGAAAACTTCACGACAGAGAGAGAAGGCAGAGTAACAGTGGCTTGATAGTAAGTGATCAAAATCAAAGATTAAATCACACAAATTTCATTCAGTTTATTTTACTGTTCTGACTATAATAGCATGTGCTGATTTAGTAAACCAAAATGTCTGTCTGAGAGTGATTTTATTCCAGTGATATATATGGCTGCTAAAGCCTTTCTGTTCAAGACTCTGACAGATTTGGTAGAGTCTCCAAGACAACACAATTGTAGGATTTAAAAAACTTCCCTACAGAGAAATAATCACTATATTAGAAGCTTGGAAAGTCTGTACACCATCAAGGTTTTTTATTTCAACAGAGGAGAGGGAAGAATATAATATATATATAAGAAGAAAGCCATGAATTTCAAATCCTTGGAAGACAGAAAATGGCGATAGGCTAAACACAAGCTTAATTTCTACAGTGATCATCTAAACAATAATATTCTCAAAGTTGTGACATATGTTTAAACATTAGAACAATTTGTATTTATTCCTTTATTTGTTGAATTGCATGGTATTTTATTTTGAATATACATAAATGTAAGTTTAGACTTCACAACAGAAATGTGTCTTTTTATAAGCTTGGGTAATTTCAAGTGATCTTTACCTGAAAGTAAAATAAATGCAGGTTGTTACTCATTTTGCCTAAAATATTTCTACAAAATTCTTTAGAAAGTGATAGTGGTGAACTGAAGATAACAATGAGGTCTTTACGTTGGTGTTTCTACAAGGCTGTAAATTTAGATTTTGGTTTTTTCACTCTTTATTGAATTTGATAAGAGTAGAGTTTTTAGTTTTTTCTTGCCCAGCAGTAAATCCAGTTAGAAAAAACGCCTGTCTGGCTGTTCCATGTTTCTTTAAACTTAGGAGAGGTAACAGTGATGACCTTCCATCGTGTGACTGCTTTTATCCACCCAGCAGAATAAACAGGAGTAGCAACAGTAGCCCAATCTTTCATCTATAATTCATACACATCTGAAACCACTTCTGAGTACCTTCCATCCAAGGATATTTCCTCTCCAAATGAATGACATTCCTGACCTCTGACACCAGCAGGGCAAAAAGCCTCAGAATGCAGACACCAATGGACCCTGAAGATGCCTTGAGTCTGTTATGGCATCTTTGTAAGAGTTGAAAACCAACACTTCCACCTGCCCAGCAGAAGGGTCTGGATTTTGTTGAGAGGAAGTGCATGTAAAGTAGATCTGAAGTACAAAATAATTTCTAGGGTTTCTAGTAGGTCAGCTGTGTCATTTGAGTTTTGCAGAATGATACTTGTACTGAAGACAGGGAATAATTCTACTGTGCTGTTTTTCTCATTTAAATGTGGCTGTGTATTTGTGCTTAAAAAATCCTGATGAACAGGTCTCTCAGTTCATTATTAGAAAGTAATGAACGTGTAAAACCTTGTGAAATTAAAGGGTTGTAAGAATAGGTGGTGCTGTTACTTATTTATTTTCATTCTATTTTGGGGTAATTTGCACATGCATTCTGCAGTAAGAGCAGTCTGCTGACCGCCAGTCTCTCTAATGGATCTTTCTTACAGGTCCATAAAATTCAGCATAAGCTTTCTTCAGACTTCTTCATAGTCCAGGGGTTGAAATTTTCATAGCTGATTTGTCACTGTCTCCCTGTTTATACTAATAGAGAGAAAAAATTCTTATAATTACTTTCCTAATGTACTGAAATATTGTTTGGTTTTCATATCTTTTTCACTGGCATCTGAGGATACTTTTTAGTCACTTCCTTTTCGATTCAAAGATATTGAAAAAAAAAAGATTTTTTTTTAATATCCCATGTTCCCCTGTCTCCTCAGTGCAGGTAGTGACAATGCTTGATTCAAGCCAGACAAAGATTTTACAAATCTGAATGTGGAAAATGCACAGACTATTTAAATATATCTTGGATGCTTCTCATTTATATTAGTGAAACATTTGCTTCTTATTGTGTGTAACTATTCTGTTATTTTCCCAGCGCTTTCTCATTAATATTCAAATATTGTTGCCTTATTTGCCGCTGATCAATAGGTTAATTGGTTTTATAGTGTTGCTTTAATATTCTCACCGAAATTTGGTTTTAAAAAACTTGAGAATTCCTTAATTTTAACCCAAGTTTTTTTTAATGGATAAGTTTTCAAAGGTTACATTATTACTTTTATATCTAGACTTTGATATGTAAATCAGGACAGTAAACTTGAACAAAGTCACCTGCATTTTCAGGTAATTACATTAATGCAAAAATCCATCATAACCGAAATTGCTCCATGGAATTAGCATATCAAGAGCCTTCCTCAGAGAATAGCTTTAAGTAGCTCTCCTGTTTTTCTGTGAAAAGGAGTTTAAGACTGGTACAAATTCAAGCAGTAAAGGAAATAGTAAATATCAACTCTTCAGAGTTTATTGACAGATGCAGAAGAGGATTTCATCCCAATCGAGTTCAGACAGAGTGAATTGGTGATAACTGGAGCAGCTGTTTGGAGAGAGATGGGGAAGTTATGTGAGGTGAACACTCAGCAAGGACCCCACACTTCAACTCGAGTGCTTTATTTTATGGAAGAGGACAGAAAGATGAACATGAAAATAATGATTCGATATAATAGGAAGAAAAGCACAGGTTTTGTGGAGTATCCAGTCAGTTTGTTGGCAAACTGCTCCAGCCCCAGTGTTCTGAGAGCTTCACAAGGACCCTTAACCACTCTGGGACACATCCACTCGTGTTCGCCCAACACTTGCCCCAGGGCCCAGTGGAATGCAGTGCATGCTCTGAATGCAAACAATTTCCAGACCATTTTCTCTAAATAGCATGAGTTTGTGGTTTTACCTTAGAGCTACAGCTCTGTCTGGATGAAGTTTATGCACTTAGGAGACTCTTTTTGGAATCAGCTGGTTGGGATTTATAAATGATCCTACTTTATGTAATACAAATGGTGGTTTGGTGAACCACTGCATCCACTGAGAGGAAAATGTTGTATTTCAGTGGGCAAAAGTCTAAAAGTTTTGTTTTTTCTCGTTTCTTTTTACTGTTCTAGTAATATAACATTAGATAATTTTTAATCAAGGAAAATATTCATTTCCTTTGTTCCACAACAATTCCACACCAAAAATATCTGCAAAATAAATAAGATAAAATATTGCTTCATATGTGTTTATGATACAAACTAGAGTTGAGATCTACTTTGGAGGCAGAAAACTTTTCTATAATCCACCATTATATGAAAATGGTTGTCAGATCCAAGCTGTTACTGCAGCTTCTTTTTTTGATTGGTTGGTTTAGGGTTTGTTTTTTGGGTTTATCTGGTTGTTTGGGTTTTCTTTTTCTTTTTTTTTTTTTTGTAATTAATTCTTTACCTTGAAAGCAATTTACAAAAGACAGCAGTTCTCATCAAAAGTCATCAAGCTGACGTGGTCTGTAGCTGTGCGGAGACTAACAAATTGTAAAAGGTAATTAGGTTTCAAACCCCCAATTCTTCTAATAAGTTGTAGTACAATATATTTAGCATCAAAGTGGGCTGAAATCACTGTAGAAAACATTAATGTGATTTCCTTCCTGTATTTTTTATCCTTATTTTGTATGCAGAATTCTTCTTCAAAATTAGCATAATCCAAATAAGCTATTAGGTAAGAGCTCATTTCCAGTAAGAAATTTTACTAGACAGTGTGAGAAGATGCATAAACCTCAGAAATATCACATAGCTGTAACTTAATGAACACAACTGGAAATTACACAGCCATAGCATCAGCTAGTGGGGTTGTTGTTGTGGGGTTTTATTAATCTCTTACACCAGATGGCTCCCTGCCATTTCTTCTGCTCTTCTGCTTCTTCATTTGATCTTTAATATTCCTCCCAGAATTACTGGAATTTCACTTTTCCTATCTGGTTGAGGGGAAGGGGTCAGTATTTCTCAGCAACCCCATCCTTTTTCCAGAATCATTTTAGGTTGCCCCTTTTAGGATGTCTCATCTGCTTGTAGAGCCAGCTTGTTTGGGAACCAGTTCCCATTCTGCTTGGTAACTCCCATCCTGGTCTTTCCAGGCTCTCAAAAAACAGCCTTCTTGTAAACTGTAGGTTTGAACAGTCAAAAAAAAAAAAAAGATGAGAGCCATTTCTGGCCCTGACAGGTGCTCACCTTTTAAAAGAATGTTTGGTTCCAGCATTGTAAGGTAGTGCCACTAATCCTTGCAGTATCCAAATAGATCTCCAGGTGTAAGAGGCTTCTTGACACAGGTACCTGAATATTGCCAAGAATTAAAAGGAGTTTGGATTGAAAATACAATTAATTTTATCTGAAAATACCCTTTTTTTTATCTGTTTTTTTCTGTGAATGTTGCTTGGATAGTAATAAAGAAAAAACATTTGTTATATGCAAATGCTACACTTATCTAAAAAAGTTTCTTGTTATTTGTTGGAAGCATGTGCAGCTTCTGTCATCACCTCATACCAAAGAATAATATTTTGTTTAACTTTCAAAACCACCTGTGACCCTGTTTTTAAAGAAATACTGTTTTGTAAATGCAGTGATGGATTTTGCTGCTTTACTATTCCTCTGAATAGAAAATCAAGATTCTATATAGCTATAAAACATACATTCTGTGACTTTTTTGCAGAATTAAAAGTTTATGAACAATGAAATCTCTATATTCACTCTTGTGGTCCTATTATTTCACCTAGAGAATGAAATGACCTTTATTTTATGATGAAAATAGTGTACAAATGCCTTGTGGTATTAGGGAACACTGCCACCTGAGGAAAAACAAGTTATTTTAGGATTTTCTTTTCTGGTTTCCAGTTAAGTAGCTTAGTAGCATTCCACTGCTTCATTTTTAAAGGAATATATGGGGTTTTGTTCATAATTTAACTTGATATCATTATAGGTAAACAGGCGAACAATTTTCTATGTATTTAGCTCTTGCTGGTCTTGAAGTTTTTATGATACACTGCATTCATGTTAGAAAGAGCTGAGTAATCCTATTTTACAGGTGCTACTAATTTCTGTAGGAATTCCAGTAAACTTTCTCTAAAGTTGTTCATATAATTCTCCTATCTGCAACATCCTTAGGACCATCTTTTAGATCTAGGTCTTAATGATTACTGTAAAATCATGATAAAGTTCCTACAGTTAATTAATGTTAAAATCAGTCAAGCCTCTTTTACATGTGAAGCTGAATATTCATGAATACAGAGGGAATTTTATGGTGTTTTCTAAATGCAGTGATTTTTCTCTACCCTTGGCAGCCGTGCCTCAGGATGGACTCTCACTCTGTTTTCACTGAAGCCTTTGGGATGGAGCACCATGGTTCTGCATGGAATAAAATAGCTGTATAATCTTAAAACTTCCTTTTCCTTTGGTTTTGAATTACAGTTCATAACCCTTATTTGCTTCAGTATCAATAGTCCAAGGAGTTTATGCCAAACTTTTATTAATGTGGGTAGCCTTAAACTTGAGAACACGGATTTGAAGCATTGACTTGTTCTTCTGCATTGCACAGAAGTGTCAGCAGATCCCTTAGAGCTGAACTCCTGCAGGTGTGTTCTCTGCCTATCCAAAGCAGTGTTTCTGATGTTTCATGTAAAAAAAAGACATGAAAATTACACTAAAAAATTGCACTGTGGCTGTGCAGCTGCTGTGAAAGACCATTTCCACAAACCTGACTGCAACACCTCTTCTTTTTAGTGTCCAGAGTTCAAAAGGCCGAGGGGCATTGCTGTGGACTGGGTGGCTGGGAATATTTACTGGACTGATCACTCCCGAATGCATTGGTTCAGCTACTACACAACTCACTGGACCAGCCTGAGGTACTCCATCAATGTGGGGCAGCTGAAGGGACCAAACTGCACCAGGCTCCTCACCAGCATTGCAGGAGAACCTTATGCTATTGCTGTAAATCCCAAAAAGGGGTATGTATCCTTCAGCATCACCCTGGTTTGCTAATTGAGATAAAATCACAAAACAGAGCGAGGGAAAGAAAATTATGTCTACAAGTGTCTAAACTTTTCCAAGTTATTAACTTTCCTGCTCAATTTACCTAAACGTAAATCAAAATCTTCCATCTTCTAGGAATGTTGAAAAGCTCACAATAATTTAGCATCAGTGAAGTGTTTTGAGGTTCTGTGTAGGCATTCAGCTTCATTTTTTTGTTTAATATTTCCAGGATGATGTACTGGACAGTTATTGGGGATCGATCTCACATAGAGGAGTCATCCATGGATGGAACTCTGAGAAGGATATTAGTTCAAAAGAACCTGCAAAGGCCTACAGGTAAACTCCTTATTTTTCCCAAATACCTGGTCCTCACTAACTCAGATTTCGGTTTCTCAGTTTACAAAAAAAACAAAACAGACAAAACAGCCAAGAAAACCACATTTTCCTTTCTGTACTGCCTGAAAATACTTTAGTAACATCCTTCTGTGCTTTCTTCCTTTACTTCCTGGTAGAAAATAGAAGTTAATGGAGTCTTTTAATTTTTTTGTCAGGTATTTCACATAGGCCTATGTAGAGGGAATGCAAAGAAAGAGTTCAAACCTTTAATATTTCCTCCCAAATAGGACTTTACTAATATTGTTTACACTGCTCTTAAATTTCATACCACATATGCCTTTCCTGTTTTAAATAAGAGGGAGTGAGAGTTTGAGCATTTGGGCTTGACTTCGTAGGATTTACATGGAATTGACTATCACAGGAATGTTGCATTTACAAAAGAAATAGAAATACTTTTTTTTATCTTTGATACTGAGAAAGATACATTGACTATGTTAGTTATTTATTAATTTGTATTTAAATATTCTCATTAAAATGCAAAGAATAATTTAAAGCTGGAGAGTGGGGACTGCTTCTGAAGCATGCCCCTTACAGGTCCCCTTATCACATGGAACTGATAAATTGTGACTGCCTTTTAGCAGAAATTATTCTCTTTAGCCATATCTCTGAATATCAGTGTTCCTTTTAAAGAGGGGCTTTTTTTAATGGAGTTTCACATGTAAACATATTTCACTGGTCTATGAGTCAGATTTTCTCCACTTCCTCTCGTCTATCTGTAGCTGATTAATTTATGACCTTAAGAGGAGTATTTTCGCTGTTATGTATAATTTCTTTTGATGTATTTTTTCTGACTTACCTACTTACATAAGTAGGAAGAAAAATACCTTTTCCCATTCTTATTAAATATGCACTGCAACTTCAAAAGCTTGGAATGAAGTTATTTTATTTTTTTATTATTTATTATTTTTCTTCAGGCTGTAGTTTTTGACATGACCTTAAATGGCATATTAACCATTTAATCTTCCTCCCTGAAGCATGGACAACTTGATTTAACTATTTAATTATTACCTGGAGGCTGGATATTCATAATGCCGTCTATCTTTTATTCTCTTTTGTTTTCATATATAGATTAAAATATATATATGTGTGTGTGTGTGTATGTATCTGCCAATATTGGTGTTTAGGTCTTGCAGCACTGATGTAATTAAAATAATCTTATTTTTAATTCTGTAAGACTGCATGTGAAGTGTTGGTGATAAAAATGAGAACACAATTACATATGTGTGGAAACAGAGTGCAAAGACTCCATGAATTCTGAATGCCTTGTTTTTAACACAGGATCACACTGGTGCAATTGGCATATTAGATTTTGGTTGGGAGAACAGGTTAGAGGATTTGATTCTGTATTTAATTCCCACCTGGTATTTATATCCCTACCTGAGGAGAATGGGTTAGAAAAGGTGCTGACCTTGGGCAGAATAAGGTAAAGAAAATACAAAACCATGGTTGCCCCAAGGGGAAGGTTTAAATGGGAGTTGTTATATTTTATTCTCCTTGGTTTCCAATCAAGTGTTTTTCATCGCCACAATATTTTGTGTACATAAGAATATGAATGACATAAAAATGTACAATTACATAAAAATGCCAATTTTTTTTTCAGGTTTTATGTACCTCTTTGAACTTTATCTCCCTTGTAGGTCTCGTAGTTGATCAGTACAGCCAGCGCTTGTTCTGGGCTGATTTTGAGTTATCTGTTATTGGCAGTGTTCTTTTTGATGGGTCTGACTCAGTTGTGTCTGTGAGCACAAAACAAGGTATGGAGAGCCTTTGTACAACATGATTCCTGTTTTATTTGGCTGAAGTTTACTATTTAGATAAACTATGTAAGCAAAAATCAGTGATTTTTAAGTATTATTTTGTGGTTTTGTTAGACAATGCTTCAAAAATTATCTTAGCAGGTGTTTTAGATAATTTAATTTTAGCTTTAAAATAATCTAATAAAATTACCTTAGGGGAATAAAGATTCATTGATATCCAGATCTCCAAGTTTAGGTATTATTGAGTAACACTGTGGTTAATATTTAGGCTTGGTCTCACTTGGGCTTACATTAGAGCTACCTGCACTGAATGGGAGTTTTAGGGGGTGTAGAAGAGTTGATCTGAATCTGTTCTGGGAGAAATAATGGGCTTGACTTTTGGGTCAGTGAGTAATCACAGAATTCTGCTAACAGAATGAGAATGAAGAAAGTTCCTTTTGACAAAAAAGGAGATTCTGATTAAGCAAACTGTTTTTGTAGAATTGCACAATGGCTTTTTAACAATTTGTTAAGTAAGAAATTTATGAAATTTGAGTAGGAAAGAGAAGAAATGTATTAAAAAAATATTTAAAAGTAGGATTTTGGGGACGATTGATTAGTGGGCAATTGGTTCTGGAAAATCATCAGGGTGATATTTTATATGTGGTGCTATTGAGTGTTATAACCCAGAATTCACCAGGGTATCTTGGGATATACATGGAGAAATCTCCCATAATCCTAATTGGACAGGACAAGATTTAAATCGCCTTATTTTGGTTTAAAAGTATTTTATTCCACAATTTGCATCAATATACATAAAGATAGTCATCTGAAGAGAGATCACCTTGACTGCAGGAATCTGACCACAGCCTCCTCTAGCACTGGACCAAAGGAAAACTGAGGGAGTTTAGAAATTGCTTTGCAATGAGACTAAAAACTTCTACCCATTGAATTAAACAAGCATAAAATAATTAATTAGAACTCATACATATTTTTCTGAAAATGAAATACTGAGTACCAAGTACTGATAGCATGAAAGAACAGTAGGAAGAAATAAAGTCCGATAGATGAAATTAAATAAATACAAGGGAAATACAAAAACATTTTTAGAGCGAATGGAGAAAAGAGCAGGCACAAGGTATCACAAGGAATGATAGATTCTGTTTCTTTAAGAAAGGAAGAGATGCACCTCAGGCAAGGAAGTTTTAGTTAAAAGCCATTGCCTTGTTAGAGGGTAAATGTGAAATTCTACAGCCAGTTGTACACAGGAAATCCAACTGATGGCCTAATAGGGCCTCAGAGCTCTTAAAAATGAGGAATTGATAGAGTTAACAATTTCTTTTGCACTAATTTATTGTAATTATGATTTAAAATAAGTGTAGTAGAAAAACTAGCATTTCAAATATGTTAGGAAGGAACTGAAGAAAAGTTTTCTCAGAATAGCTGCTTCGATGTGGAGCAAAATGGGCTCTTTCTTCCTTGTCACATACATCTAGTTAAAGTGTTGTACCTAGAGTACGACAAGTAGAACAAGTCTGTTCTAATTAGTGAGCTGTTACTGCAGAGTTTCCCCATTTTTCAATGATCAGCCAGTTTCTGAGGTTCAGTTGTGTGCAAAACTGATTAAAAGGTTGAGATTTCACTTGTCTCCACTATGGGAAGAGTTCCTTTGAGGAAGATTGCTTTTTTTAAAGGTAGTTTTTGTGGAGACCAAACAGGGTGTCTGAAAAAATAATGTCCTTAGGTGATGATCATAGAAATGAAATTGAAGTTTTAATTAAAACAAAGTTTGTTATTATTTGTATGTGAATATGTATTTATTGTCCATTTTTATTCAAGGTTTACTGCATCCACACAGAATTGACATTTTTGAGGATTACATATATGGAGCAGGCCCTAAAAATGGTGCATTTAGAGTGCACAAATTTGGCAGGAGCCTTGTAGAATATCTAAGTGTGGATGTTGATAAAGCAAAAAGTGCCTTGATTTTTCACCGCTACAAACAAATGGACTGTGAGTAAGCATAATTACTTTAAACTCAATATCACCTCAGAGGGGGGAAAAGTAACTAAGTTGTATAAATATAAACCAGAGCCTGATTGTACAAACTGAAAATAGATTTAGTCATATTTCTTTATATAATTTTGATTTAGGTTATTTGATGAGTTTTCACTCACTTGTAAGGATGCTGGACAAATTGGTACACAAATGCCTTTTGTACCTGCACTATAAATGAGAGATTAAAAAAATGAGAAGGGAGATGAATTCTAGATGAATTCTAGATTCTTCTGGCTAGATGCTTCTAGCCAGAAGCAGATGAAATTTTTTACTACATGTTACCAATACATATTTTGGTAATGGAATAAATTCTGTCCTTCTGTGGGTCTTGGATTGCTGTTTTAGGGAGTGTGGTCACAGACTTGAGGCTGTTGATATCCTGGAAAGTGGAAGTGTATTAGAATTTTTATGTCTGATTATTTGGCTTTTCCTAGCTTTAGAACATAGTTCTAAATTCTTTAAATAATAAAATAAAACTCAATATTTTTAATATTTTGTCTTTTTAAACAGTGCCTAATCCATGCTTGGACCTGACATGTGAATTCATTTGTTTACTCAACCCTTCTGGTGCAACATGTGCTTGTCCAGAAGGAAAATCATTGATGAATGGAACATGCATTGATCAGAGCCTATTAGGTAGGTATTGCAAACTACCTGAGAACCAGAAAATAAACAGCTGGTCAGTTTTGGTCATTGCAAAAGGCCAGACTGGCTGTGAGTCCAGAGTTTTGTGATGTTGTTCGATACACTGAGCTGGAATGGAAAGGAAATGTGAAGAAACAAAATCCCTGATTCAAAAAAATACCCCCACTGCTAATATCAAAATTAAAAATGAGTTTTCAGCTTAACTCATGCAAGATGATACTTGAAAGTGAGTGGGTATAAATACTGACCAAAAGAAATTTGAAAAGCTCTGAGGTGTTTTGGATCCCAAATTAAACATGAGCCATTTAAGAGAAAAAAAAAACCACTTTAGCAATGCTGAAAAGGCAGTTAGAGCAACATAGCAAATAATAATGGCTTTGAAGCAACAGTCAAAGAAGGGAAAAAACCTGCAGCATTTTTATCTAAAATTATATCTTCTGGGAACTTCTGTAATGACTAATATTGAGACACAGGAAACCAGATTTCATGGGAAAAGAGCCTCTAAACTCTTGCTGTATTTAAGGAATGGGGAGGGAATCTTTTCGTAGGAGATTATTAAGTACTTTAAAACTGTCTTCACTCTAATTTAGGCCAAACCTAAAGTGGTCAAACTGCTGGAATGATTTCTTAGCCGGCTTGAATTTTTGAATGTTCTAGAAATCACAGAACAGCATTTCTTGTGTGTATTATGTGTATTAGGATGTTTTTCTGATGTTTAATTCCAGGCTCAGAAGTGTAAGCGATGGATATTTTGGTGAGATCCTCAGTGCTTAAAGTGCTCAATTTAGCAATTAAATTAATTTACCTGAAATGTCATGATGCCCTGGAGAGAATCTCACCGATCTATACTGCCTAGGCTTTAAATATTGAATTAACAGGACAGTGTTTTAGTGGTTCATGATGTGGTATTAATAAAACTGCCCAACTCTGGACACGAATCAGTCTGAACACACTCCTGACGTGTCCAGCTGTCAGCTCTTTGTCCATCTCAGGTAGATACTTGTCAGAAATTTCTGCTGTTACAGCACCATCTAAAAACTATTCCAAATTACTCATAGTTACTACTCAGGTGATAAAAGAAATTTGTTTTTCACTGCTGACTTGTACCGGTTTGAACCCATAATTTCAGTAATGCTCCATTTTTACTAGTAGGCAAGGGATTATGCTGTGGTCATGTTTTCAGGAATGTGTGGTTTTATTAAAGAAAGATCTGAAGAGGTTTTTAAATGACTTGTTATAAATTTTTATGGATAGACAGAAAATGCCTAGAGAAGCATTTTTAATATATTGATAATTTTCAGTGCCTTCCCACGGCTGCAATATCTGTTATGACTTTTTAAAGGGCTGCTGAATAAGTGTTTCTTAGGTTTTTGTTTACAATTATATTTCAAGTAATGTCTAGTGTAGGCTTTTTCTTACTTTTTTTTTCATGTGTGTTATTTTTGTAATAGTGGACTGCAGGTTTTGTAGTATCACAAATTACAAATTATGAATTGAAACGCACTTCTCTATCAGAGTACTCTCTAGTAATGTTTTTGCACTATTTTGATTTTTTTTACAAAAGTGTAAGTGGATGTTAAAGGTTTGTCTCTTGCTGACACTCCAGCTTCCAAGGAACAGGCGAAATTTCTGGAAAGATCAGAGTTGACTCCAAGATCAGCATCTCGAACAGGTTTATGATTAAAGGCTGACTGACAGTCCACTTACCATTAACAGGTCACTAATAGCCTGCAAACGAAAGAAAAGTCAATTTATAAATCAGATTATTTTCCTTTAGGAGGTTTTACTGTATGGAATAAAAATTAGGAGCTGCAGTTTTCCTTTTCTGATGGAGATCTAGAAAATGTAAATGAAATATTCCAGACCCCCCACACTGACCTTGTTTAAAGCTGTTATTCAGGGCATTTTTGGCACATTTATGGATGTCAGTAACCCAAAACAGCAATTCCTGCCTAACTTGCCTGTATGTTGTTGAAGGGTGACCTGACAATCCAAAGGGAGGTTATACAGCCATATTTTTTGGTGGTCTACAATAAAATCATGATTCAAAGTCAGTCAAAATATTCCTGTTGATTTTGGTGGTCTTTTGGTTTTTGGAAGTGTTCTCCTTTTATTGTATTTGCACACAGTTTTAGGTTGTGTAAGAAGTCTTTTACTTTCAGAAATTAGTAGCAATTGTGGATATCAAGAATTAGTAGGGTTAAACTGTACTTTTTGAATAGTGTATAATTCAAGTTACAGTAGAAAAGAGTAGTATATTGAATATTCATAACATATTTTTATGCCTTTGAGTGGTTTTTGAGTCTTTTTAAATAGTAGTAAGGAAACTAGTGATAGGTTTCCATGACTTGGCAGAGCCAAAATGGGACAGCCATTTCCAGTTCAATTCAATTTCTTCTTTGTTTACCATGAAGGTTGGTGACTGCAAGGTAATCTGTCTTGCTCTGTTCCTTGAGCTATATCCCAAAAACTGGCTCAGATTCCTATTCATTGGATTGTTCTGTTTCTTCCTTTTTCTTTTTTTTTCTTAATCAGAGGAAAATTAGCTAAGGCCTAAAATTCTGCATGATATTACTACTGGCTTGGTTCATTAAGTTGATTTTTCTTCTTAAATCCTACATGAGGAATTTTAAATATTGAATCCTCAGTGGCTTTCTGTAGGGCTGAATCCAGATTGCCTCAGACAGCTGTTTCACCAGCACCTCAAGCAACTGATGAGAAACAGCTTCTGGGTTTGATTTAGAGTTTCCAAGCTGGAGTTATTACAACATATGGGTGTGTTGAATCATTCAGAATGCTTTTTTATAACATAATGACTACAAGTTCCAGTGTGTCCTTATATAAGCTTCCATCTCATTTCTCCCAGGATGATTGTGACTGACAGGCCAGAGTTCTTTTGGGGTTTATTTATTGACTAAAACAGGCTGGACTTGTTCACTTTAGAAGCTACCCTTTAGTTTTCCAATGGGCAGAGTACCACCTCATTTTCCTGAAAGAGACCTCTGGATTTGCATCCATTAGGTTTCTTACATCTAATTGTCTGTAGCACAATGAAGCTGAAAATATACCCAGAGGATGAAAATGGAGAGACTTGCACTGGAGGAAGACATTGTGTCCCACAGCTGAACGAGCAGCAGTAATGAACACCTCCAAGAGTTCCCTGTTCTGGAGCACCACGTTTATCACTTTCCTCTTAAAAGGGGAATATTTCTGCTCTTTTGGTTGAGTGGAAAGCCTGAGGAAAAATGACAAAGTCTCAGAACTGATGTTGCTTCTGAACAGAGATGAAACATTCAATTTATCATGTTGCTTCCCTCAGCATGTTTCTGTGGGGACTTGCCCCCTGCATACAGAGATTTCAGGCAGAGAAAGTGCTTTAGCTGGGGATGGAGAAGTTCACCCCTATGTACTTTCTTTTTCAACCCCAAAGTTTGCCTCAGGAAGGAAGAACTGCAGCAGTTTTGCCCATGCTATCTTCTTAGGGGTTGCCCTGCTTCTTCAGCCCTCTTAGAGATCAAAAAAATGAGGGTCGCACAGAAATCTGCTTCTGGTTTAAAAAAAAATCTGTTTATAGCATTTCTTCTGTGTTTACAAAGGATTTTTAGTATTGGTGTTTCCCAGTAGGGAAGAGAATGAGTGTCAGTTAGATTTTCTCACTGTGCATCCTTTTCTTGGCCCTTCTCTTCCTTTTCAAATTGTAAAGCAAACAGGTATTTTTTAAGAGAAAAAAAAATGTGACAGGAAAACAAAGAGTAGCATCTGTCTTACAGCCTCCAGATAAAATTTGGGGAAAACAACAAGTTCTGATACTTTTCAGCATATGGAAAATTGGCAGGTAGTAAGACTCACCTGAGAGCAGCTCTCATCTGAGGGAAGATTTATAGAACCTTACCTCAACATTAGAGCTCTGCTCTCTGTCTTTATTAGGTGCATTCAGCTCAGTAAAGGATGAGCTACACCTTTGTCCAAGGAAGAGCCAAGAGCAAATATCTTTCTGCCCCATGAGATCAGAATTTTCCACTGTGGGGAGGGAAACTGTTCATGTCCCAAAGAATGTAGGTCCTGAACCTTGTGCTCTATGACATCATCTCCTCATTTAACTCGTCTCATCCAGAAATTGGGGGATACTTCAAAAGGGACAAAATAGCCAAAAGGTACATTTTTCTCAAGAACAGAGTTGTTATAGAAATGCCAGTAAAAGATGTGTGTCTTGTGCAAGTGGGGGAGAGGAATGGAATATCAAAAAGTTGAACAAATGAAAGAAAAAAATACCAGTAGAGTTCACGAAGCTTTGATTTGCTGTTTTATCAGTGTTTCTTCTTTGTAGGATTTTCCTTTTGCTTCCAATAAAAGGAAAGAGTCAAAGATGGAGCTGATAAGCCAAAGTCTATTAATGTTTGTGTCAAACAGTTTTACTGGGATGAAAAACATAAGAGAAATAGCAAATCAAAATTATTTGATTATATATTAAAGATGTTAAGATTGAAATGGGCAAAAATCAAGGCAGCAGAAGACTAAATATCCAGACTAGGAGAGAATATATAAAAATTACATTATCTGTAATCCTTTCTTTTGTTAGAGAGATCCAGTAGCTAGACTAGGGGTAGGATAACAAGTGAAATTATTTACCTCTGTCATTTCAAAAGTGAAAAGAGCAGCCAAGAGGACTTTGCTCAGAATAGCATTGAAGACTGGAGTTAGAAACCTTCCTGATTTTGTTTTTTTAACAACTTTGTTCCAAGNGTTTCAAAAGTGAAAAGAGCAGCTTGACAGGACTTTAGGTCCAAGTTCAGCAAGCTCAGAACAGCATCGAAGACTGGAGTTAGAAACTTTCCTGATTTTTTTTTTTTAACAACTTTGTTCCAAGGGTGGGTACTTGGTAGACTTGTTCCCACTTCTTTCTTAGGTATTTATTCGGTAATTCCAATTAACTGTATTCAGCTTTTTATACTAATTCTTCTGTATTTTTCTCCTGAATTCCTTTTCTTCCTGTCTTCTCCTATGGGGCTGTTGTGCTCCTGTCTCCCACACAAAGGCAGGCATGTCATCCCCTTTTGTAGTCAGTTGATGTGAATCAGTGTAATTTGTTTCTTGTAAATACCTCCAGACAACCAAGCAGCAGCATTAAATCCCCTATATTGTTCAAGTCTAATAGACTATTTTAAAACTCTCTTATCCATTGCAATTTTCGATCGTCTTTCTTTGTTTATTGAAAGCCCAAAATTGCTGTATTACCATTTCTCTGTTTCATATCAGAGTTCTATTGAAACTCTTGAATTTAAAATGTTTCATAGAGAAGAAAATCAGTAATAATTTCCATATTTGTTTTCCCAAAGTTTATGTCTTAATTTTGTGGAATTGCTCTAAAAGAGAAGTAGAACACATTTTTAGTGCACCATCAGAAAGGTTCATAAAAATGAGCAGTTGTCTGTACTTCACTGTTATTTATTCTGTTTTTGCCAAGTTCTGCTCCATAAACTCATGACTAATGATAAGTAAAACAGATAAGATAAGCAAAACAAAAATAGGCCTTCTCTCCAATAAGATATGCTACATTATCCATTCAAACATCTTCTATAATGAGTAACCGAAGAACGGTTCATGGAACATCAAAGGATTTAATGAACCACCCAAATAAATAAAACAGTGAAGCATCCTCAAACTCTCAAATAAAAAGTAGCTTTCTTAACAGCAATTGTATGTATCCAGGGTGGATACCAAAAAATCAAGTGCAAACAGGATTTCATATTTTTGTAGTGAAACACATGAAATAACAAGGTGCAAGTCAGTCCATAGTAACTTTAAGATTTGCTGCCTAGTTACAGCTTAGTTTTAGTAAGGTACAATTATCTGAAAGATGGTAGTTTCCAGAGGTTTTTTTTAAAGAGGTTTGATCCCAGGTTGTGTCTGCACCATGTCAGCACTGCTGTGAATGGAGGCAGCAGACCCTGCTGAGCAGGGATGCACACAGGCAGGAAAGAGAGACTTGGGTGCATCCTCAGAAAGGGCTCTGCACAAAGACAGTCGTGTTGCTGGGTTTTACAGAGTCCTTTTTGGAGAGAGCCATTTGGGTAGAGCACATACAACATTCCTAAATTCTGCACTTGCAACACAATGTGTTTCTAAGCATTGAAGGAGTTGCTGTGTCTGTGCCATGCCAGTCAATCTTAGACCTCAACAAGTAAGGGACAAATGGGAACCTTGACTTCTTTTCATGAATTGTTTCACTGAAGCAGGTGAATTCAGCAAAACTCCTGCAGCTGGTGGACTCTGAGCTCTCAGTACTTGCAGCATCCCTCTTGTTTAAAGCCATGTAGGGCTCAAATGCTGGATTTGTTAGGAAGCAGTCTGGCTTCACAGGATTGTTTTGCTATGTGTGAAATGAAACATCTCATTGCTGAAAGCGTGATTTGGACTGGAAAGGTGCTTTTCTGCTTCTTTAGGATTACAGTTATTTGGATGTTTGAGCATTGTATGTGTGTTAATCTGTAATTAATTTGCTGTTGTTATCATGGAGGGATTTTATACCTTGTTCATTGAAATTAATAGCGGTTTACTTTTCAAAGTGTTTCCAAGAGAGGCACAACTCTAAGTACTGATGAGTTTTACATAAAGACTGAATCTGGCCTGATCAGAGCTTTTGTCCCCTCATACCTCACCTCTCTGAGGGTAGCACTGGTGCCATAAGAAGAGTGCAGAACAGCAGCAGCTTCCTTTCTCAGATTTTACAGTCTGAACAGAAAAAAAGAAATAATCGAAAAACGTTACTTAGGAGCAGAAGTTTGTATGCAAATATCGGGTTTTTAAGAGGATTTAAAGGCTAAATAATTTCATTTTATATTTTTTGGACAGAGCTTGATTAAGAAGGCTGTTAGCACAAGGAGTGGAAGAGAGACCCAAAAAAGCTAATAGAAGGGGCTGAGGTCACCAGAAAATGACTGTGAAGTTTTCTGAGGTCTCCGAGACAAAACCAACATTCAATATTCCAATTCTCAAACTAGGAATTACAGTTTCAAACAAGAATTCATACTATCATTACTACTACTAGATCCTAGGGAGGTCGACTTCCCTGTGCCATGCAAGAGCTCCCACCAACTCTGCAGCTCCTGACAGCCTTTCCAGGGCTTACGGTCTCCTCAGTGTGTGGGGCTTTTCTGTCACTGTGGAAACAGAAGGGATAGTTGACTTTCTCCACTTCGAAAAGTGGCATTTTTCTCCCCACTGGTAGAGATCTGTGGCTGTGTTTAAGAGGCAGGGTTCTGTTTTGCCACCTATGTGGAACTGTGGCTGTTGAAGCACTCTGTGTGTGTGCTCTTACTGCAGATGACAGCTGTAAATTAACCTGTGAGAATGGAGGGAAGTGCATCATAAATGAGAAGGGAGATCCCCGATGCCACTGCTGGCCAAGCTACTCTGGTGAAAGGTGTGAAACCAATCATTGCTACAACTACTGCCAGAATGGAGGAACCTGTGGGGCCTCTCTCCTTGGTAAGTATTTCTGAACAGCTCTGTCTTGCTGTTATACCTGCATTAAACGTTTGAATTTGTTCCTTTTTATGGTATTTTTTTCTCTTTGTTATTTGCTTTGTCTGTACTTAAACAATGTGCAGCAAAAATAGCAGCATACTCCATACATATTCTTTGTAATCAATTGGGCTTTTCGTTCACTTATCTTGGTGTTTCAGCACAATTAAACTGTGTACCAGAAAAGGGAGAATGTAAGTAAATATTCAGTGTAAAGACTCACATGTTGAGGTGCAGCAGTGGAATTGTAAAGCAAAATCTCCAGTCAAGCTACATCTGCAACAAGTCCATGCATCTTGTTCTCTCAGTTTGTATCAATTCACCCTCTAAACTTATATGTGCATACACAGAGATATTTGCTTAAATACCAATCATTTACCTTTGTCTCAGTGGAGTTCACAAAATAGGAATTTTACTCATCTAATTCTCTGGAAGACTTCATTGATGAGAACTCAGATCCTTCATTTTCCTGAAGGACTTTGAAATGACATCTCTTGGGTTAAGGGGGTTTATCCTGTTAAAAAAACCAGGAATTTGACAGTTGATCATTGTCCCTAACACGTTTTTGTATAATGTTAGGGTTAGAGAGGAAAAGCATGAAAAGAAGTACTCTAAAATATAGCAATTCTGTAAAAAAAGGAGACATAGAAATCTATTTTCTACTTCAGTGAATATTTAAATATTTGATTCAAAATCCAAGAGCTCGAGAAGAGTTTGCTGCCTCCTTCTCAGAAGCTTTCATCTGCTTAAGATGTTGTGAATCATTTTCTCCTGTGTGATGAAGTGGCCAACACTCTGGTCTCCAAAAGAAAACTCCAAGCACCTGACCTTGAGAAGTTTATGTATCTGAGTCTCTGTGGCAGAGGGGGCTTAGATTGTAAAGATTTCCTCAGCACTTCTTACTAATTAGCATTAGCCTATGTAGTTTGGTAGTTTAGCCCCACTTGCTGGCTTCTCTGGAGCCTCCTCCCGTTGAATGAGATGTGGTGGCAAAATTCCAAGTGAATGCAAGTCTAATAATTTATTCTTTCAGTTCTGAGTAGTTGAGGGTTAATAATGTTGTTCATAAGAACGACTAAATATCAGAAAATGAGAATTACTTCTATTGGAAGCTGATGAATTATGCATTAAACTGCTCCTAACAGCTGATGGAACTACTGACTCAAATGATAAGCAGAGATTTTTATCAATGTAGTGAGATCAATACGTGCTAAGCAAGGATGTGCAAGTGAATGGAAGTGATGGTTTAAATGGTGTGCAGAACTTCCTCATCATCTGAGAACAAGATGTTTATTCCCACATTTTTACATGTCTGGCATCTAATTGATTCTTTAGTGGGGTTAAAAGGCTTAATAAAATTAATAACTTGGCTCCTGGAACTCAAGTCTGCTGTGAGTCCTGCAGAGACCCCAGGGTTTTATTTAATCCTTTTCTTTTGGCAGAAGCCACAGGGCTCACTCACCTCCAGCAGTTTGTTTTCCCTCTCCCAGGCAGCTCACACTTGCTGTGCTCACATAGCTATGCTATTGCATGGATATTTTTAATTTTCATTTTCCTTCTAAATCCAGCCTCTGAAATCTCTCAGCCATTGCTAAAAGTATTAGTGCAGTAGGTTTTGCAACCAGTGGGTAGAGGTGAGGTATGAGCAGGGTCTACAATAAACTTCTGTTGAGGGGATCTGGGGAGGCAGGAATCAGTCTGGAGGGGCAGGAATCAGCCTGGGGAGGCAGGAATAAGCCCAATGCTTGGTCCCAAATGGAATGACATGTCTGCACTAAAGTGTATCAGGAGAGCCAGCAAGGATATCACCACAGTCCACATTTCATTGTTCAGCTGCCTGATTGGGAGATTCTGAGCCTTTGACAGCAGCTAAAGTTTATTGTAGCACACATGACCAAAGTGTGCCTGTAAGACCTGAGACCAGCAGAGCTGGTTCTGATGGCCATACCTGCTGATAGGAGTATTCTTCTGCTGTGCTGGGTCCCTTTAGTTTCATCAAATTTTTGAGAATCATATTTCAAGTTAACCAGGTGTCCTGTCTGCCATTTCCAATTCATGAGGGTAGCCGTGCCTTGAAGCCCACACCATAATTTTCATGTGCTGGAAAGGTGGAAAAAAGACTTTATATCTTTCTAAATCACAGTGACTCGATCCAATATTCCAGATAAAATTTTCAAGTTGATGTGCATCTCATCTTCCTTGCATGCCTAGCAGCTGGATCCTGTAAATATTCTGTTAAAAGGAAATCTCTATTTCTTATCAGGCTATATTTCTTATCTGTATCAGTCCATAAATCGTGTGTTACTGAAACAAGCTAGCATGCCAGTGAGATGCCCCTTATCACAGTTTAATCTAATCCATGATATACTAAGGCTGTTATGTATTTTACAGGGAGAGGTTACATTGGTGTGTTGGTTTAACACACCCCCCAAAATAATTGAAAAACGTAATTAAGTCAAGAAAGTTTAATTCCCCGAGTGTTTTTGCAACAACCATTTTCTCTTTCCTGTGGAATACACCACTGTGTGTCCTTCAGTCTCTGAGTTGGGCAGGGCTCTTGGAGCTGCTGGGGATGCACAAGTCCTTTGCAGTTGGACTGAGGGTGTGAAATCCAGACCAGAGCAGTGTTCCTTCTCCTTGTCTCAGCCTTCCAGGCAGAGCTGATCTGCTGCATCAGGCTCATGTGAGAGTTGTTAGTCTGTGTGTTGCTTCATTCTTGCACATTTCTAGGTGTAGGAGTGAAAGAGTTCTTTATTACCAGGAATTGCTCTGTGTTTCATTAATGGTTTTAGAACTTCAGCATTACATTTCATCTAGATTTATAGTTTGTCCTACCAGGTTGATCTGTCTGATAACAATAGAATCATAGAATCATTGAGACTGGAAAATACCTCTAAGATTGAGTCCAGCCCTTAACCCAGCTCTGCCAGGACCACCACTAAAACAGGTCTACAAGTGACACATCCTTTAAATCTCCATGTTCCAAGAGCTATATTGCAAACTCATTTTGGTAAAGAACTCCCTCAATTTCTGTAAAGTATAGGATTACAATTTTAAAATTAAGTCAGCTCAGATCATTTTACTTTGATCTGCTGTGCTGTTGCTGTCTGTGAGTGCTTCCTCCTGTACAGCACTGCTCACAAACACCTCCTCAACAGCAGCACTCACACTTCTCATCCGTTATACAACTCATCAAACTGACCTGCTAAACTCATGCAATCAACTTCCACATATTTTCCTAATTTTTCCTTTTTTTTTAAAGTGTATTTTTGTTCAAAACAATGAAGATTTTTCCTCTAGAAGTGGCAGAAGCCGTATGTGTGCAAGTGCCAATCTAAACCCATCTGCAAAATATAAATGACCTATGATCATTTCAGCTTGCTTGACCTTCTCTTTCTTGGAGGCTTGGACTGCCCTTGCCCATTCTCACATATTATTCTAACAACTTTGATGCAGTCACTCTCACAAGTGTAATTTTACACATGTGGCCTCTGGAGAGCTTAGGAGCTGCCAGCAATTTTTTACTTCACGAGATGATGCTTCCAAAGGGTCCCCACAGCTGGAAGCTTCCCCAGGAGTGAGGGAATTTCCTTACTGTTCATTTCTGGCTCAAAAAATGAGGAGGAGATTTCCTGGGAATTAACCTTGTCTCATATTCTGATCCAAATAAAATGATGCAGCAGACTGGTGAATGTGTGTGTTCTGGTGGACGTGTAAATCCTCTTTCCCCACCTAATATAGAATAGTAATGTGATAACTAATTAAGTAAATTGCAGAGTATTACTAATTTTTTAAAACGTGATTGTGCTAAATCCTTGCTGGATGTGTTAAGTTGTAGAACCTCATTATCTGCACACAAATGTTAATTTGTTAAACAAATCCCACTGGCAATTCAGGGATTATTCACTGTTGGCTTACTTACTGCTAAGCCTTTTGGCAAATTCCTATGTGAACGTTATACAGCCAGAGATTGGAGCAGCTTTAATTAAAATTTATAAGTTTACGACAGTTGTATTGAACTACAATAATTGAACAAAGAAAATGTCATCAGTTAATTAAAAGTACACATCTGAGACATGTAATTAAAAGTTTGGGTGTAATAATGAACACTTTCCAGTAAACCAAATTAATGGGAATTTGGGAAAAAAGTCAATGTTACCATAAAAACACATTTTGTTTCTCCATGTAGTTTAAAGTAAAAATATTGCAGCAATATTGTCTCAAACACATTAGGTAAGTTAACTAGTTCACAAAACCAGATAAATCCCTTTGTATTATACGAAAGGTATAATCATACCGAATTGAGATGTTTGTATCAAAATGAGTGAAAAAAAATCTTATGCCTTTCCTCTAAATGAAAATTAATGAAATGTTCTGAAAGAATCATTGTGTATAAGGCAGATTTTATTTTGTATTCTATTTTATGAGCAGAACAAGGTGATTTGGTGCCTACTGAAAACACTGTCAGTGAAGAACCTGTTTGCTTTGCTCATACCACATCAGTCCCAGTTTTCCATGGTGTTGTCAGCAGGACAGGGACTGTGGGAAGGATGAGGATGGTATTTTGTAATTTCACTGGGGCTGAACTCAGCACCCAGCCAGAACCACTACCACCAGCCTTGGAAAGAGCAGCCTCTGACAGTATTCAGACATTTAGAAATTGTTCTTTTCTCCTTTTCAATAACACAGAGGGACTCTGTATCTGTTGGGATAGATCCCAATCAGCTCACCTACTAATTATCTTCAATAATGCAGCTTCTCTCCAGTCCTATTGTTTCAGTAAAGCTAATTATGGTTCATCAGCCAAACAGAAATGAATTATTTTGATTCCCACAGACAGCTGATAACAGCACCAAAGGACAAGATATTGCTTACAGAAAGCTCATGTAGAGCCACCTCGTTTTCTTTAATAGTGACAGCAAGTTAAATATTGAAATTAAATATGCATATTCACACATAAAAACACACATTGCTGGTAGTGAATTTACCAGAGACCGGGGGAAATAAATAATGTAGGTTTTGATGAAGACATTCATCTGGATGATCTCATTTTTCAAATCTTGCAGAAGGCTTACAAAATTAATGCTATTGACCTAGTTCTTAATTATTTTTTCTTTTTTTTTTATTAACTTTATGTGGTTATTGAAAATGCACAGTTATTTCTCTGTTGCTTAGGCAATATCATGAATGAAAATTGATCTCCTTAGCATTCTGATTCTTGCAAAATAAATGTAAATATGAGCTTAAGATATATGAATGAATTCCCAAAAGAAGTCACCAACATATTCTAGAGAAAGTAAAAAAGATATTTATGAGCAATTTTTGAAGATTATTTTAAAAGTTATTATATAGACAATTGTTATTATGTATCAAATTAAATTGACAAACCAGAAGTAACTACAGCCTCTGTATCAAAGCCTAATTGAACATTGAAAGATTTTGGTCCCTGGTATCTTTTTTATTTTTCTTTCGATGATTTATTTTTTGTAAGAAAGGGGGAAACTACATTTCATTTCTATGTCAGATTTTTTTTTTTTTCATATCCTGCTGGAGAAAATAACTTATGTCTTTGGGTCGCCATAATTTATTCTCCTTTATTCTACTAAATTCTGTTCTGAATTTGAAGCAGTTTAGCATTCCATAAACCAATTTCCATGTGAATATTTTCTATGTGCTAATGTGTTGTGAATCTTTCTGTGGTGATGAGGGTCAAGAATTAAGAAGGAGTCTTAATTCTGTGTCTCTAGAGTTCTAATCCTGAGATTTCATGACCAGGGAAGGTTCTGGAGCCTTCTGTGCATGGGCTTGTCCTGCAATTGTTAACTGGGTTATGTGACATCTGGGTTCTGTTTCCTTTGCAAGCACAAATCCGTGTTCTGATTCCATGATACAAAACCTTATGTCACTTTTTGGCATTGTTTAACACTGCACTTTTGTTAAACTGTTCCTGGAACCATTTTTTTGTACCAGAAGTAATTTATGAGAATAAGGCAAGTGAAAATGTCATTATTAGTATTATTTCAGATGTCAACAGCCTGTGTATAAATAGGCAATGGACTATTAACATTACTGAAAGTAGTGTTAAATTGAGTGACAAAAATGGGGTTTAGGCTATACTGTATTAAATTTTCATACAACTGTCAGCAGTTTGGCATATTTATAAGTCTACATTATTAAAGAATAGAATAATCCTTTCAATAAACTAGAAAAATACCATTGTCTCATCATTTTAACAAATAGAGGAGTATTAATAATGAAAACTGATTTCAGACCTCCAGATCTATGTTCTATTACTATTTTATCTTTATTTTTACTGAAACACTGATTCAGATGAAGAATTATGTGAAACACCCTGTCTTGGGGCAGAAATTTAAATACAACTGTATACATGAGGAAAAACAAGTGGAATCCATGCTAACATCTGAGTTCAACATCTTTGATTTAATGTTTGGATCACAGGGGACAGATATGAATAACCAGGCTGATGAATATTAAAGTAGTTGGAGCTATTTTTAGGTCAATGGTTTTGTTCCTGCTGTACTCATTAGAGAAAGAGACTAACTGATCTCATGGCCCTTAGGATGATTTGCAAAACACTTTAAATTAGCATAGCTTAAAATAGAAAATACAGAAAAGAATTACGTGAAGTGTGTCGTGTAAGAAGGGTAGGATGTGAGTGAAGGAAAAGGAGTGAATAAATCATTCTGCATGAGTCAGAGGAGACAAAATGAGGGTGCTTCACTTGCATTGAAAAATTCTCCAATGAATTTGATATCAAATGATTGCACAGTATTAAAAGAAAGGCAGACCAGAAGGAAAATTGAATTGTGGGGTTTTTGGACTACTCAGTTTAATCTTAATTACTCAATATCACAGCCAACTAAGTGGAGAAGAACGAGTAACAAGGTAAGAAGGGTTGTACATCTCAGAGTTTCAGATGCAGCTGTGGTGAACATCAGGAGGCAAGTGGGAAAGTAGGTGTGGATACCTGCAACAGACACGGTGTTAAACTGAGGAAAACATGAGACAAAAACCAGTAAAGAAGGAAGCTGTTCAGTAGAGTTCTTGTTAGATAGCCATAAAAATCAGGGAGAATTACTATGCAAAAGTGACCCTTAATGTTATTTCATTTGACTGCTTAGGATTTTGGCTCTTCTGTGCTTTTTAAACCAGGTCAGGCCCAAGTCAAACATAACTTTTTTGTGAACTCACCAAGCCATCCCTCCATAAGGTAGGATTGTTTATATAAGAAGTTTGTTCCTGCCTTGTGGCATGGTGTGAAGTTCTTCAAATGTAAATCCAGGGAAAACTGTGGCCTGTAATACATGACTTATTCCCCGATTTTCTGTGATCTCTTCTAGACTCTACAATATCATTATCTTCATTGGGCTGCCACTAATAAAGTCTGAGAAGTTATTTTTTCCTGTTTATGCCTGTAATTCCAGTCCAAAGGGATTCTGCATCACATGCTGTACATTATGTGGTTACCTTAATAAACACAAAATCATTAAATGTTCTGGGTTGGAAGGCACCTTAATGCTCATCTTGTTCCAATCCACCCTGTCTGCCCTTTTATTTCTGAAAGGTCATCAGGTCCTGCTTAATCTTAATCTCTTTCCATCCTAGGAAGACAGGAAAAATAAAAGTGTTAAACTTGGTTCTCCCTAAATTTAAGAAAATCCTTAAAGCTGAATGAAAGTGAAGAAAAGGAGTGGGGGAAAAATAATGTCTTGTAAAAGATAATCAAGAATGAGAATAGTTTATTAGGAAGTGAGAAGGCTGGTTGGACACATCAGGTCATTTACTTGAAGATTATAAATGAGATAGAAAAGCAACGTCGGGAGATGGAAGAACATTAATGGAATCTAGAAGTTCATTTTAAAGAAGATAAGCCTTAAGAAAATAAGACAGGAAAGTGGAAGGGTTTAATAAAACAGTGGAATTTTAACAAAGCTATAAATCCTTTAGACATGAGATTTAGATAAGGAAAAAAAATGGCAGAATTACAATAGAGAAGAATCATAGGATGAGAATGCACTGGATTTGAAAGACTGTTTTCAAATCCTTTGAAAAGAAGCTGTAGACTAGGAGTTCATTGTGTGCAAATGTTCGTCTCAAAGTGTTAACTGCTTTTCAGACTTTGAATATTGATGTTACAGGCATCTTTGGTCTGATGCCAGACAGCAATTTTTATGTAACAGCCTTCATTATCCGAGAGGGGTGGCATAACAAAGCAGGCACAGATACATGCGATTTATTAAAAATTGTTACGTAAAGTGTAGCTATTGGTGCATTAGTAAATATTTGTATATTCATGTGATTATATGTAAGGATTTGTTGATTTGAGAATAATGCGGTGCATTCTGAAGAGACACCGATGGTGATCATACAAACATTTGCAACATCTGCAGCTGGGGGAACACGGTAGGATGATTTGAAGAGTTCAATCATATCTTAAATTCCTGCTTAGGACCATCTTTTGAAATTATTGTATATTTTAAATAATGACTTTTTTCTTGTAAAAGAGTCAATGGCTGTACACGCACAAGTGTAAAAATGCGCAGATGGAGTTTTTGAGGCACTCATATCTCCCAGAGCCTACTTTGCTTTTTAAAAGTTCAGCACTCAAGACATGTTTGCGAAGGCACATTCCGCCAACACCTACAGAAACACAGCCGGGCCGAAACCTCGAAACTCGCCGCTCTTACCATAAATCCACGTTGAGAAAGCGCCGATTAGCTGTTTTAATTTGTATTTACGTTTTATCCTAAAGCAGCTCTCTCTGTGTTTGGGGCAGGTCGGCCGACGTGCAGCTGCGCTCTGGGGTTCACGGGGCCGAGCTGCAACCAGACGGTGTGCGAGCGCTTCTGCCAGCACGGCGGCACCTGCAGCGTCACGGCGGGCAACCAGCCCCTCTGCGCCTGCCTGCCCGAGTACACGGGAGACAGGTGCCAGTACTGTGAGTAACCCCCTCACGTTATTCCCTCCGGGCTTGCAGTAAAAGTTCCGCACAATGCGAGTTTAAGACCCGTATGGGTGATTTTTTTGTGTTTTTTTTTTATTTTACGGCGTTGTTAAATTCAGCCCCAGGTTATTCGTGCTGCTGAGGTAATGTCCTCTGATGTATTCGGGTGATCTCTGAGCATATTTCTCCCTTTCTACGTGGCTAGCTGAAGAAAGAGCTTTTTTAGGAATGATTTGGTTTATTTTCATGAATGAGCTATAGAATGGAGCGGTACAAGATAGATGACTTTGTCAGTAGCCATGAAATAATCCTGTTAAAATTTTCTGCTCCAATTTGTATATGTAGTATATTTCTACTCCAATTTTTCTTATGCTGGTACAATACCTAAGCGTAATGAATTTACATAGTTGATTAAAGAACCTTCTGATGTCCCTTACCTTTGCAGACCAACAAGTCTTTTAAACTGCTCCTTTACCTTTATTTTCTCTTTCTAACCCCAGGAAGCAGCTCATTGAGGACAGCTTTGGGTTTCACATTGCTATATTCCTTTAACTTGCTCAAATATCACCCTGAGTATGGTTTCTGCCCCATCATGGCATTGAAATTGTAAAGGATTTCTGAACGTTATTCTTGTTTCCTTCTCAGGACTTAGGTTCTGTCTTTTATATCCTAATTTCTGCCTAGTTATTCATTCCAGTGACCCATCAGTCTCTTCTCATTGAGATTGTTTTCTGAAGGTTTCTGTGCCTTTAGAAAGGCTCTTCTCACTTTCCATAACTCCCTCTAATTTTTTACTTCTTTTACAGAAGAGTAAGAAAAGTAGGTTACCAACCAATAGGTATTCTGTTCTTACTCCATTTATATTTCTTTTCTCACCGTGCTTTTGTTTTCTTTCACCATTATCTCTTTTCAGTAAATGGAGGCATTTGAACATAATCTTGAATTTCTTCTTTTGATCACTCATTTAAAAATTACAGTTTGTCATCCCCATGTCTCTTCAAAATGATGACTAACAAGCAACCTTAAGTTAGAACAAATTATTTGACTGAGATCTGAATTATGTTTTTCAATCATCTCCTTTTTTTCTACTCCTGCTTTGCTTTGACTGTAACATTCTAAAGGCAAGGACTGTCATAGTCTTGTTAGATTGTCATAGTGCTTGTCATAGAACATTAAATGTGAAAGCCATCATCCCTTTTGTACCTTCAGTGAATTTCCCGAAGAAGGTTTGATTTAAGAAAAAAGGGAAGGGAAATTAGCTGTTATAAAGGTCTGGTTTAGAATTATCTACAAGATACAATAAGTATTTAGTTTTAGAGAAAGGTCTGTCAAACAAGGAAAGGGATAATTTGTATCTTAAATAGGATTTGTACTGAAGTAAACTGAATATATTTCCAGTTGGGAGACTATGAAATAAATTGAAAGCTTTGAATGGAAAACCAGCAGTAATTGTGATTCTCTCCCCATTGGTATTAAACAAACTGCATGAATCCACAAATAAGTATCTGCAAACACAATTGGGTGTTTGAAAATAGTATAGTACATAAATCATGCACAGACAGACACATAGATTAAGGAAAAATATTTACTTGAGGCTGACCCAAAACCAAACAAATTGTTTCTAGTTGAATGCTTCTGCAAACATTTTTTTTTTTAAGATAATTAATTTAAATGTAAATTTAGGGATACTTTTTAAACAGTGCTTATTATCAGACTTGGATTGTCTGGGAAACTGCCATAATACAGAGACTAGAACACATTATAAAATACAAAATAAAATTAAACTTTTGCTGATTTAAAACTTAAGTCTTTTAGAGGGGAAAAAGTAGTCTTACAATCTTTTACAGTATTTTTATGGTGGCCAATAACAGTTTTGTGAAATTGTACTGGTTAACAATTAATAATATGTATATCAAATCACATCTGGATGTTTTTCACACATGTGTGTGACCTGTTGTTTTATTAATCACCTTCACTTTGAATGCAAGCTGGAACACATTAATTTGGCATTATTGCCAAGACTAGTTGCCTCCCAGATATCTTTGTCTATATTTGCTGTGATTGAAGGCAATTCATTTGCAAAGGATGACACATGAATGTGTGTAGGTATTTTACTCCTGCTCCCAAGTTTAAGATATTATTAGTAGGGTTTTATGGAAAGGAGAAGACATTTGCTTGCAGTATTACCAGCTTGCAAAGACCTTATTTTCCCCATACTTATCGTCTCCAATTACCCAGTGCAGAGTTTCTTCTGTGATTAGTTCACATAAGGGCTAATAACCAAAATGTGTTCTCGACATCAAGGCACTGGCACTGCTGAAATAAATTTAAGTGAGTGAATTTACATAGAATTCTACTAACATTGTGCATGTTGTTAAATGCACATAAATCTGATGTATTTGAATGTAGCTCCTTGTTTTAAATTCCCGAAAAAAAGACACAAAGAGTAGCTAAAGTTCATTTCTTGTATCATTTAAGGCACAAACTACCTAAAAAATAGGAATCATTTTCATGCAGTTACAATCATTCAAAGTGGATACAGTGATCCCACAAGCTGTGACTTTCTCTGAAACTGAGCTCCTTTTCTTTAGGGAAAAAAAAAATTGTGTCATTTCAGCCCAAATGTAGCATAAACATTTTAGATACAGCAGATGACTAAAGGTGTTTGTGACTACAATCAATACTAAAAACCAATTTTTTTTTTAAACATATGACCTTCCTATTCCTAGGTTTTGGGTTTGTGTTTTTTGGGGTTTTTTGGGTTTTTTTTGTCCTAATGTACATGCAAACTTATGCCCCTTTCACTACTCTTACATAAAATCACTCTCAGTATTAGCTTTCAAACTGCAGTAGTTTTTGTTCCAAAAACAGCCCCCCTGCTGCAAATTGCAGTTCTATACCTGGAACTGTGGAACGAGAAACAATGAACTCCATTTAGTGTCTTTTAAGCCTCTCTGGTTGCTGAACTGTGATTCCTTCAGCAGCTGAGCCTACAGCCTGCACAGGCAGGAGGAGACACATAATGAATATTCAAAGAGAAATAACTCCTCCAGCAGCCATGCTCTGTCCCTCTCAGAACTCTTCCAACAGGATGCACTCCTTGGAGAGGAGGAAAAACAGCATAGAGGAGCAAAAGCAAAATGTGGGTTTGGCTTTGAGATACTCTCACAAGTGGTGCCCAGAGAAGCTGTGGCTGCCCCATCACTAGAAGTGTTCAGGGCCAGGCTGGATGAGGCTTGGAGCAGTCAGAGAGAGTGGAATGTGTCGCTGCCCATTAAGGAGCTTAAACGATGACTTTAAAGGGAAAAAACAAAAAAGAAAACAAAAACAAAAACAAAAACAAAAAAAAAAAAAAAAAAAAAAAAAAAAAAAAAAAAAAAAAAAAAAAAAAAAAAAAAAAAAAAAAAAAAAAAAAAAAAAAAAAAAAAAAAAAAAAAAAAAAAAAAAAAAAAAAAAAAAAAAAAAAAAAAAAAAAAAAAAAAAAAAAAAAAAAAAAAAAAAAAAAAAAAAAAAAAAAAAAAAAAAAAAAAAAAAAAAAAAAAAAAAAAAAAAAAAAAAAAAAAAAAAAAAAAAAAAAAAAAAAAAAAAAAAAAAAAAAAAAAAAAAAAAAAAAAAAAAAAAAAAAAAAAAAAAAAAAAAAAAAAAAAAAAAAAAAAAAAAAAAAAAAAAAAAAAAAAAAAAAAAAAAAAAAAAAAAAAAAAAAAAAAAAAAAAAAAAAAAAAAAAAAAAAAAAAAAAAAAAAAAAAAAAAAAAAAAAAAAAAAAAAAAAAAAAAAAAAAAAAAAAAAAAAAAAAAAAAAAAAAAAAAAAAAAAAAAAAAAAAAAAAAAAAAAAAAAAAAAAAAAAAAAAAAAAAAAAAAAAAAAAAAAAAAAAAAACAAACACAAAATAAAGTTGTCATTACCACATAAATAAAAATTAACCAAAATGTTAAGATACCAATATTTTGTATCTCTTGTAAGCTTCTTCATTAGGCAATTCAGTCTTTGAAAAAGTGTGAAAACTGAGACAGTTACTGGTGGTTCTGCAGAGTTGAAGAATTCACTACTTGAAATCTCAGTCCTGCTGGCATTTAAACAGTTAAATTCTATAATGGGGTCTTGCACAGTCTGTAAAGATAAGCATGTATGTAGTACTTTGTAGAACTTATGGATTATGTCTTTATATATTATTATTAGAACTTCATGAAATTTTAATATGTGGGTAAATGAAAATAAAACTTAATTATTTCAAAATATAGTTTCAATTTCAGTTTAGCATAATGCTGTTAACGGTAATGTGAATGTATCAGAAGATTTTTATTCAGCCAACGTCTCATTAAATACATTAACATTACTCTGCTTTTCTCATCAGTGGTCTTTATATTATGTGGGATGATGCCATAAATGGTTAGACAACTAGAAGGGAAAAAAAAAGAAACCCTCTTATGAGTTTATACTTCTATTTCACTTCCCAAGACTGCATCGTTAATATATTATATATCTGTTTATGGGATATTCTTGATTCCTGTGGTTGCCAGTGAGTCACCAGCTTCATTTTGTTTTCATTTTGTTTTTATTATAGTACCTTTTAAAACATGAAAGTACTGTATGATTTTTTTCCGTGACACTCCCTAATGTCTCTTAGTAATTAGGTCTCGTGTTGCTTTCAGATGTTTGCCACCACTACTGTGTGAATTCGGAGTCGTGCACGATTTCTGATGATGGAAGTGTGGAATGTGTCTGCCCAGCGAGGTTTGAAGGCCCCAAGTGTGAGGTGGACAAGTGCCTCAGGTGCCATGGGGGACGCTGCATCATAAACAAGGACAGCAGTGACATTGTATGCAAGTAAGTGTCAGCAGGGGAGAGATTTTGTTCAAAATCAGATATTCGACAGCAATTCTGCTGCGTTATCCTTTAAACCTCTCGCACAGTGTGTCCCTGACGTGGTCACATCACATCAGTCCCTTTGGGGGGTTCCTGCCCATACAAAACCAGCTGACTCCTGACTTCTAAAACCAGCTTACAGAGCACTCCTCACTGGAGGAAGCACAGTATAGCAGCAGACTGAATGAGTTTTCACTTGGAAACACAGAAATTAATCAAGTTAACAGTGGAGTTTTACCATACTGCTGAAATGTCTTCATTCTACATTATCTGTGACAGTGATAGAGATACTATTGGAGGCATAGGTGCTGCTCTATTGCTGAGGGATTATTTTGTACTCTAATAGTTTTATACTATGATAAAATATATACACTATATTATATATTATGCTGTACTCTAATAGAAAATACTCTATTTTCATAAAAAGAAAGATTAAAGATATTTTGTGTAATCTCACTGCTGTGCTAGCTTTTCAAACTGGAAACTTAGAATTCTTGCAGCATGTCATAATTATCCCTTAAAATACTGATTTTACAATGAAATGCTCAGATTTACTAAAAGACTGATTGCTCTTTGCATTTTTTTTTTTTAACCATGGCAGTTGCACTAATGGAAAGATTGCCTCTACCTGTCAGCTGTGTGATGGCTACTGCTACAATGGTGGTACCTGTCAGCTGGACCCAGAAACAAATATACCTGTCTGTCTGTGAGTATCCTGCATCCTGTAGACCATTAAAATGCCTGTGTGACAACAAATAATAAAATTATTATGCATGTGTCTGTACTTTTGGTCTCTCTAGGGTGAATAATGTACTGGTTGCAGTTTCAACTTACAGTATCTGTTTTCTAGCTACTTCTGTAACCTCATACTCTGCATACTGTTTTGCAAAGTGTGTGTTGAAGTTTATAACTAAGGACTCTGCTGTGAATGCATATAGAAACAAAGATATATCTTTGGAGACTTATAGTAATTTCACATCTGTTCAGGCATTGTTTTGTGGAATGGGATCTTGAGGTTGCCTGCCCTGCTTCTCAGAGGTAGATTAAGTCTTTTCTCCTACAAAGATGGTCAGAGGTGGAGGCAAAACCCTCCTCCTGATGGCCAGGGAGTAGGAAAAATTATGTCAGTGTTATTTCCCTTATGGGGATATGGTTATATATCTCTCATTTCTGCCCTAACCTTCACACTGCCCACAGGGGTGTGGCTGTTATGGGGTGGGATTGTGCTCTCCCTCCTGTGCCATGGTCGAGAGAGTAATTCAGGGTGCTTTGCTTAAGCTCAGACATAAAAGGCCAAAGAAATTTGGATTCTGTAGGCTAGAAGTGAAGTACTGTTGTAAGAAGTAGAAAATTCTACATTCTACTCCTTTCTTGAGAGCTATGGTGTGTCTTCTCTTTCAGCTGCTCAATATAAAGTACTGAAGTAGTCACCTTAGCAAAAAATTAATTTCTTTCCTGCTCTGAGTTACACTGAGCTGCCTCATCATAGTCCTTTTTTAATGTGTTTTTTATTCATTTTTTTTTCTTTAGAAGATTCATGTCAGAATTGTCTTCCACTTCTCCAGAAAACCTGGAGGATAGAACATACTCCAGGTTGGAAGACAAAATTGGACTCGAGTGTCTCATTTCCTGGGTGACATAAGCAAATTGTTGCCCAAAGGGACCTGGCACTAGAAATTTGTGAATACAGATACAGGCATTCCTTCATTTTGTTGATCTTGAAAGAGAGTTTTATTCAGGCTCCCAAAGGAGTTTCATAAATGCCTAGATTTTGTTAGTCTGACCAGTGGAAGAGATGGGCTAAGGGTTCCTCCCTGTGAGAGCTGAAGCACTTCTGCATGAGAAAAGGGACACAACTGTAGCAGCACCACCACTGAAAAGTTGTCCATGTCTGTTTGCAGGTTTGAGGCTTAAGACAATGTAATTTGGGTTTGCATGGTAGCCCTTATTCAATTGAAAATACTTAAAGTGCTTATTTTTCTTTTTCATTTTTATTTTTATCTGTTTTTACCATTTTTCCTGTTATTTGTACTTCCTTAAATGTCTTTAGTTGAGGACTAGAGGCTGATAAATCCTGGTAAAAGGAGAATATCACAGCTATAATATGCAAGTTCCAAATGTGACTAAGCCTGGTGATTCATTTGCTTAAACATCTAGAATGGGTACTTTGAAAACTTGTGACTTTTCATTAATTTTTTTCTTATAAAACTGTCATATTCTTTTTCAATTCACGTGGAACACCATAGCATCTCAAGGAAAAAAAAAAACCAACTTTTGTCCTTTAATTTGTGTGTGGATTTACAATGCATAAATGCTGCAGCATGCACCAACACCATTAACAATGCTAAGAAAATGGTCATGAACATTTTTAAGGCCATTGCAATCTGGATCAATCTGTAGAAATGTCCAGTGCATCTGACAACAATACTTTGAGAACCCTTCAGGCAGTATAGGCCCATTGTTATAAAAAACTGTTTGATCAACACTCGTGAGCAAACCTTTCAGTGTTTGTCAGATGGACCTTCCATGAAAAAAAGAATATTATTTTGTCTCCTGTGGGTGCGTGCCCGTGTGTGTGTGTGTGCGTGTCTTGCCGTCGTTATATATAATGCGTTTAAAATCTGTTCAGCACAAGGCAGAATATTTATGTAGGTCTATTTTACTGAAATTCTGCAGATGCTCTGTGGGGTTTAAAAGTCAGCGCTGTGACCAGAAAGTGAACCCTTGTGATTACTACTGTCAGAATGAGGGAATTTGCACTTTAACCACGTTTAATGAACCGAGATGCAAGTAGGTTTAACCTTCCACTTAATGCTGCGCATTCTGTGACATCATTCCAGGCCACAGTTCATTGGTTCAAGTCATGCACATTCACATACATTTCACGATATATACTTAATCTGGGGGACCATTTCTCTAATACACACTTACCCTTTGAGAGTTGCACTGATGAGTATATTTAAAAATACATTTGGAGTGTGTGTATCATTATAGGAAGAAATAAAAAGCTTTATTTTTACTAAATAAACTGGAAAAGAAATGAAAATGCCGCTTGGCTTCTATTGCTCATGTTTTGAGATATTTTACCAAGTTAATCCTACACAACACAAAGTTTTGTGAACAGTGATGTTGCACACGTTCTATAGTCCAAACCTGACTTCTTATTTCTTTTCTGTACAAGGAAAGGAACAGAGCAGCTATTTAGGTACAACTTCAGGAATTAATGCTGTAAAACAAGCAGAAACTATTAAACGAAAGTGTGTGAGCTACATCATAACGTTGACTTCTCTGATTAAAAAGGAAAATTAAATTTGTATTATCTACTTAAAATCCTTTAAAGGATTTTAGGTCTGTTTCTTAAAGAGAAAATTTTTATCTTCATCAAGGAAAAAAACAACCTTAGTCTTTGAAAATCCTGAAAGGCAGATGTCAGATGAACATAGCTTCGCTCAGTGGCTGTGATGCAAAAGTCAGTGGTGAAATCATGAACCAAAGACCTAGACTTGGGATAAAATGTGAAACTCACACAGATTTAAACATATCTCAGTGCATGTTTTATGAAAACACAGAATGCTGTGGGGATGTGGTTTGGGTGTCTGGTGGGTAGCAAAGACAGTGACTGCTTAGGGTGAATAATTGATTTTTTTTTGTTTTTTAACCATGATATAAATTGCTTTGTCAATTTTCTCTTACAATGAAACTCTGATTTGAGGTACTGTAAATCCATTGGAAACAAGTTTAATGTCCTGACTGCTGTTTCATAGACTTGGAAGAGTAAGGAGTGGGTCTGTTGATCAGCAGTGTATGGGAGATGGCTGCTTGGAACTTTTTATATCTCCATGTACCATACTTGTGTTTTCAGAACCATGCAGCCCCAAGAAAGATGTGTTGCTGCCTATAAAGTCGCATATTTTATGTTTACTGCTTTTTCCCTCGAATGCTTCAGGAGAAACTTGTCCAAGGGCTCATTTTTCCTTTTTCTAGTCCCTAATTCACAAGTAGGTGATTTTTAGAAGAAATAGGAGATGCCTGGATTTATTGTCATTCAGCAGGAACTCTGCTCCCTCTCACAGCCAGCATCAGTTGAGAATGCAAACTTTATACCTAATCAAGCCCTTATTATCATTCAGTAAAGACAATAGAGAATAAGATTTATCTGTTCCAAAGGGCAATCCTAAAGTCATAATTATACAGAGTGACTCTAAGCCTGTAAGAACTCTTCTTTCAACAACCTGTACTGCTAGCACAGCTTTTTAATTTTATCCTCCTGTCTCAAGGTGTCTTTTTAATGCTGAATGCACTGAATGACCTAAATATCAGTTGTGCTCTGGAAGAAGGAGTTGTAGTTTTCACCTAACCATTTTAGGAATGAATTGAGGCCTTTGTGTGACTTCATATAAACCATAAAAAAGGAGGTTTTATGAAGGCCAGTTTCAATTAATGCTTTATCAGGGTTTAAAATATGCACAGTATGCTGTGATTTCTCTTTGGACATCTATGCAATCTAGATTATTAATTCTTGGCATTATTTTAGATATATGATGATTACTATTCCCCCTCCCCCCACATTATTGTTCTTGTTCAATTACAAAGGTTGTAAGAGAATTTCAGAATGTTAAAATTTGGAGTAAACACCTTTGCTGAAAAATGCACCACGTAGGGTGAATTAAAGTAACATAATCTTACATAGTTACTGTCATTTTAGTATACCTATACTACATTTTTTAAGGATCTCTTTAGTACTGCTCACTATTGAGTAGAGTCTGTGTGTGGTGTGCATAACAGTAGAAGCACGTGAGATATGTCTGAATATGACCAGTAAAGTTCACAAATCAATTGCAAAAAAGAATGATTAGGAGATCAGATTCATTTGGGAAATAATCGAGGAATGCTTTTTCTGTGTATTTCACAAATTGTCCATTCCATCTGTCCTACCAGGCTGTCTTTTAATAAATACCTTTATTTATCGCTCTGTTTCCTTCTCAGTAATTACCTACCTGCATATACATTCCTGCAAGAGAAGCAGGGTTTAGAGAGAGATTACACCTTGTATGACAGCAGTGAAAGAAAGAACTAAAACTTTCAAGTACTTGAGAGTGTCTCTGGTTGTTGAACGGGCAGGGCTTTTATTACAGAATATTTAGCACAGAATATTGCTCTCTCTCAGCTTTGTTTCTTTTATACCCTCATCATAACTGTATGTTGCTATAACTCTGTCTTTTTATTCGTATTACTATTGTTACTTATACCTGCACATGGATGTTTTCTGTTATTATTATCTGCAAATAAAACGTGATCAAATCATAACCCCCTCACACTAGGCATTACAGAAATACAAAAAACAGAAGACAGAGTACAGCATTGCATTAGTTACCTGTGTCTGGATGTGCTGATTGTTCAGAGGGATTCAATATTAGAGCAAGCATCAGTTCCTCTGTAATGAAGAACAAGTCATCCTGGAGAGTTAATGAGAAGGCACAGACCATGCAGGAGCTTGGAAGAAAGTCAAGCTAAGTTTGATGACAGAGGAAACTGAAAAGTGAAGGGTGGAGAAAGAATAAATTACTTCATTTCTTAATGGTGAATTTTCGTCAAGTGACAGGTTAAAGACAGCGAACAGCTGGGGAGAGAACAAGTTGTAGAATTGCTTAGAAGTGGTAACAAAGTCTGAACCTGGAAGTGTAGACATGGATAAATTAGGAAAAATAGCTCCTGCAGGAGTGAAATAAACAAGAGAGGTGTTCTTACAGAATCCTGGAATGGTTTGGGTTGGACCTATTGCCAGGTTGTTCCTGTCAGCTTTACATCCAGAAGGTTGGAGAGAGATGCTGTGTGAGGGGAGTGTGTGGGGTGAGCACCTGTGTGGGCAGATGTGTGCATGTGTTTAGGTCACAGAATTCATAAATAGGAGTGCATTCCTCTCTGTGGAGGAACTCCCCTGCAGCTCAAGTGCCTGTGATGCTGTACCTTCCTCCTGACATTCCCTTCCTGTTGAAAAATCTTCAATTAACATTTTTTATGTAAATGCACGTGCAGCTTGTACAAGTGCTGCATTTACACCCAGGTTGATAACTAAATAAACTCATCACTATGGCAAACCTCTGCTCAAAGTAAGGTTCAGGTACATCCATAGTCCAGTTGTGGACAAGAAAGGGACCCTAGCATGCAGTCCCCTGACTGGCATTTTCTGAAGGCTGAGTGAAAAAAGACACTGTGGTGTAGAACAAATGCAGGATTGAAAAGCCTGACTAAGGGAAGGCACAGGTAACCCTGAGAGGCAGAAACTTTATGAAGTGTCTTGCAATAAATGCTTTCCATATAATTTCCTGGGGTATATTTAATGAGCTCCCCAATTGGAATTACAACAGAATTTCACAGCATTCTGGTAGTCCTTTGAGAGCTTTCTTTTTCAACTAAAAATATCTTTGTTATAAATATCTTGAAATTGAACATTATCTGCAGGTTATCCCTTTGTATGATAAAAGATCTTTCATCCACTTTGTACCACAAACTAGTATTAGTTCAAGAACTAAATGCAAAAAGGTGTTTGAAGAGTGGTTGTCAGAAGAGGAAATTTTAAGATCTTGGAAAAGAGGAATATGTATATTTTTCATGGAGCATTTACTAACTAGGCTGTAATGCATGTATCCTTTGTACATGACTTTAAAATTTTTCAGATAAAACTTGTGTAGTATTTGCTGCTGCACATCACTGCTTGGGAAAAACATGGAGTTTTTATCTACCTACTTACCCAGTCCCTTCTCATTCCTTTTTTTGTTCTGCCATCTCAATCTTATTGCTCAGTGTAATTTCAGCTCCAGCAGTAGTCACCTGGACACGCTTTTTATATATTTTCTGTACGTTATTTTTAATGCTTGTATAGCCTCTTTACTATACACATATTGCTAATAGCATGGTGTTTAACAAGCTTCAGTTTCTTCCTTTTCTTACCCTTGGGATGAATGAGGCTGAGTTGCACTTGGAAGTTGTTCCTTTACAGTGAACATCATGCAGCAACTGTGAATAATGATTTGTGTATAGTAATGTCATGCCCAAATTAAAATTCATTTGTAAAGTCATGTTTTATTTTTTTTCACATATGTTGTGACTACATTTAAGGGGTTTCTTGGTACTCCTCAAAAGTAATTTTTTATTGTTTTGTCTGCTTTTGGATTATGTAATTTTCCTGTTCTGAATGTATTGGATTGCAAGGTAAATTGTATTTCATTTTCAGGTAACAAGTATAAATTTTCTATCCTTTTGCATCTATATTATTTTCCTTTTATGATGTTGAGGGATGCTCATTAGACAAAATTACTGAAATGTGGTCTGTTCATGTATAAAATTCTTATGGAAAAGTTATTACTTGAAAATAAGGAAACCCTGCAATAGAGGGGAAGATACAGAATGTGCAATTATTGATCAGTCCTGGGGTGGGATTTTTGGTCTTTCTTTGTGATGAAAGTTTTTTACTTTAGAGGATTTATCAGTGAGTTTAATTCTATTATATCAGCTCCCTGTATGAACAAAGCATATCTGTAGAAGTATTCCTAAATTTATTATAAGGAATAAGTTAATGATTTGGTTTAGTACAGGGCTTTTGTCGTCCTCTGCCATCCTGCAGAGTTGTGGGGAAAAAGGGGATTTTGATTTCTCTCTTTTGATGCAATTTAATGTAGATAGTAAATAACTGTAATCCAGATGTTCTTGTCTTACAAACAGTTTTAGTATTAATGATAAGACAAGTTCCAGTGAAATTTTCATGTAAGTGTTCTTAAAAGTGAGGTTGGATACCTTCATTAATATCTTTTAGTATATAATGCTATGTCATGACTAAAAGGAAAAGCAAAGTTAGAAAATTACTTTGTATAATGAAGGAATATCATTTATAGCAAAGAAACATTTTCAGTTCCCCTTCCAGCTCTGTTTTGTAAGGACTTTTCCACAGATTCTGTTATACTTCTAGGCTAATCTTTCAGTGCTGCTGTCATTTTTGGATCTGCACTGGTACATTGAGTTGGAAAGCAGTTGTCTAAAAAAGCATTTTTGGCTGCATATTATATTTTTCCTGATGTATTATATTTTTATGACAATGCATCTGGGACAAAGAGGGAGAAAAAAAGAGAAACAAATTTTTTTTTAAATTGCACACTGCTACCAAATTAGCCTTTTTTTTTTTACTATTTTTTCTATTTATTCAGACATTTCATAGTGAAATGGTCAAGTGCCTGTATAACTGAGTTCAGAATGTTTGAGCATGCTGACCTGTAAGGGTTATACAGAAATAGAGGGTAGAGACATTTTCTGTCATGAATAGATTCTGTAACAACGACATGATCAATCTCAGAAATGTAAATATCTTCATTCTAAGCATTCCTCACTCCAAGTGCAACACCTTCATCATCTCAATTGAAAGTTTTTTAAAGCATCTCTCTATGCAATGCCATTTCCTCCAAATAGATAATTCCAACAGCATAGGCATTCTGTACCTCAGAAGGCACTTCCAAAGCACTCATCTCTTTATAAATGTGGAACTAAATTGTTACAGGGAGAGCTGTAGCAGTTTTATTAATGACCTTGGCAGCAGAACGTGTACAAACATTATTTATTGCATTCACTCTCAGCTTTCATATTGGCATCCCCTGTGATGCTGCTGCTCTCTGGTCTTTCTCTGGTTCTGCTGGGAACTGGGGATTTGCACCTTAAGATGTTCTCTGTAGCACCTTGCACCACGCAGCTGACTCCAGCCTGTCCTTCACTGTCAGCTTCCCCATCTGTTTCCATCTGTATTTGTCTGCGTGTGACTCAAATAAGGCATTTTCGCTGTTGTTTCTCCCCAGCTTGTCATGATATGAATGTCTTCGATGAAACAAAGAGGTTTTACGTGGTTCTGCTTCATTAATGCTTTTTTGTGTACTGCAAATGTCCTGCCTGACCATACAGCCCCTGAAATGGTACAGAACAACAGCTCCTGGTGCCAGAGTTTGGAAAGGGACAAACTGATGTGCATCACACTGAACCAGGAGTCAGTTCCCATGCTAGGACCTGAGCAGTCTGAATTTAAATGTCCTGTTAGCAGAAAATGCTGTTATTGTGAACAATTTCTCTCTGAAGACAAATAAAACTGATTAAGATCTGCTCATTTCCCATGTTCCTGCATGAACAGTTGGCCATGTCCCAACCCCATCATTATTTATGTGCCTGCTCATGGCTGATTTTCTGTATCGAATTCCCGTGCAGAAAACTTCCCTTTCCCTTGGGCTTTATTTCTTTTTCTGCTCTGTCTGCCCAAGACAAGCCTTTAGTACCTTGCTGGACCATCAAAGGGCAATCATTTCACCTCAAAGTGCAGAAGGAAATGACTGCCAGCTTCAGTATCTTTGGAGTTTGTTGGAGAAAGCAAGCATTTGGAAAAAAATTAAAATGTAGTGGCAGCTAACAATGTTTTTATGGCTGTCAAATGCCTCAGATTTTTCAATATTGCTGATCTTTGCAATTAGAATGCCAAGATAGGTAAATAACTTTTCATATTTTTGCCTTATTTTTTTCATCTGTATCTAGCTGTAGGATTTTTTTTCTTCACCAGCTGTTTTGGTATCATATCTTCTATAAGGTTTTGAAGAATGTAATTGTACATTATACACAATTTTCTCATGAGCTTGTACTTGAATGCTTCATGGTGATTCATTTGCTCACTGTCTTATGTTCTTTAAACTTTTTAAGACAGATTTATCATAATGATTCTTATATACAGTAGAAGCATTTGAAACATTAAATATAAGAATTTAATTGAAAAGTTAGATATGTCCAACTCTAAAATAAACCTTTCCCTTTCAATAATGTAGTATTTAATGTAAATTACTTAACATCACAAATTTTAATCACATGAGCTGAATCCTGAGCAGAAATGATGCAAAATATCAGTAAGAAATATAAAGACTTTGTTTCATGTTTGTCACATGCCAACAGCTTGGAGCTGAGTAGAATATTCTAAGTATAAAGGCATATAGTGTTTCTTTACAAGAATGGAGACACTTATTTTACAGCTGCATGCTGAAAATTGGTATTTTAAAAAGCAAGTTCCTTGAATTGTGTCTTAGTAAGGTAAGGTGTCAGTTCAAGCATTTCTATCTTATATAATTACTAAAAAGAGATCTGGAAAGAAAAAGGAACAGATGCATCTTCTGAAAGATTAAAGTCAGGTGTTCCCTGTGACTTACAGTGTGCTGAAGTGATGGTAAGCAGGTGGAAAAGTCAGCCAGGTTCAGTTATAAAATAAATCATTGTGAACCATGTGTATAATTACTAATTGGGGGTTCTTTGCAGTGAGGAATCCTAAGTGTGTATTTACCATATTTATTTAAGTAAGCAAACTTATTTCAATAAACATGAAGAACTTCTAAATTATAGTGCAATTTAGCTAGTGTGCGACAATTTATGAGCCAGCTAGCAATAATAATCAATACATAAAGATAAATCAATAATTCTTTTAGACTCTCTGTGCCTTCGCTTCGTAGAGCTTAAGCACCTTCATAGTGTGTCCTGCCAAACATGAAATTAATTTCCCAAAAGAAGTTCAAGCTTAATATGAAACCCAGTAAAGAGATTTGTCTGAATGTCAGGTTGTGCTGGAATAGGCTTAGGAGCAAGGAGAGAAACGAGCCAGTCTTCTGAAGTGATCTGCAAAGACCTAAGAGAGCCCAAAGCATCACCAGCAAAGCTGCCTAGGGCTCTTCTCTAAGAATTGCACTGGTTTTGTCTAGAATATTTGGTATCTCTCCAAAACCTCTTTTATTATAGAACAATATCAGCTGTTAAGCATGTCCACCTCTAAACTTTGCAATTTATTAAATCCTTAGGAAGACATCAGATAGCAGTACTTCTTGGAACTCTGTGAGGGTAACATTTTGTTGCACCTCCCTAAAGATAACTCATGTTGAAATTCATAAATAATTCAAAAACACTTAGAAAAAACATGATTCATTGCACATTATGCAACAGAGACAGATGAAAAGTGACTACTTCCTGCAATTTCCACAAGGAGACTTTGAGGGTCTGTAGTAAACTTAATCATATTTACAGCAGGTTGAATAAGCAATTGAATTTTATTCAGGTATTTGTTTCTGTTTTTGATGGATTTTGCTGTGTCTGCTGCCATGGACTCCTTGTGATTGCTTGTATGCATGTTCTGAATCCCAACTGAAGAAATATTTGCATATATTCACACAAGGAAATTATAGCAGAATAGCTGTGCATAATCCAGGCACCTGGCTATTGGAACACATATTCTCAATATAAACAGTATTTAGGGCTCTCTGAGGCCAGGAGATGCTCCTGTCCCTTTAGGACAACTCTATTCTTTGGCTGTCATGCATGCTTATACACACACACGTGAATATATTTCTACAAATGCATACCTGGTTATACAGTTCAAAATTTTAAAAGATAAAATGTTAATATGCCTTTGGTTAAACTTCTTTTATTATTCGAGAAATTAGAAAAGATCTCTGGAAAGAAGGTTTCAGGGATAATAACAGGAATCAAATATACAGAAGTGAAGTTTTAAAGTAAAACCCTATTCTGAATGTTGTCAGTGCCATGACAGAGTCCTGCTGACTCATTCCATGAGGCTTCTTGTTGGCTTTGTAGGAGCACTGTTGTCATTCGTGCAGCTCTTGAGAAGATGCTGGTGGTCTCTTTCATGGGTTACTGGGTTAATAGCTGACATTTATTAACTTTCCCACCTTAATTGGATCCTTTCAGATGTTCAGCCAACTGGTCAGGCACACAGTGTGAGAGGCCAGCTCCCAAAAGCAGCAAGTCTGACAACATCAGTACCAGTAAGTATTTCCAATAACTGCTGTCACTTGTCAAGTTTGGCTCAATTTAGAAATCTAAGCCTTGTAATATTTCAAAATGTGAGTTTGTGTCATGAAAAATGCTCATTACCTGTATCTTCTTCTTTAAAAAAAAACCCCAATGTTGATATTTCTCAACTTTTTGATTGCCATTTGGTGTTGATATTTCTCGACTTTTTGATTGCCATTTGGTGTTGCACGAGGCGATTTGGATGCAGTTCTTAGGGCATACACTCCGTGCTCCAAGGGCTAGCTGCACTTTCCTTAAGGAAAGCATGTCAAGTGACAAGCATTTGGCCATATCAGCCCTGTGCAGGAAACTAGTGTGAGACCTCTGACCATTTAAATCCCACTGAAAGCATCAAAAATAGAGCTGTAAGTAGTGCATAACTTTTGTATTGGCCATCTGCAGAGGGCTGAATTTTACCTACTGTGAAAATCATCCTGAAAGTGAGAATAGCTCCTGCCGTATCTTTTTAAACATGTCTGTAAGCATAAAAGGATGGCATTGCTGCACTACTGGCAGCTTAAACTGGACAAGGTTCCCTGCAGGGTGTTGAGTGTGCTGCTGGTGCCCTGCTGTACCTGCCTTGGTCACATTTAGCCCAAGTGGAGCAGCAAAATGAGCTGCCTGCTATTCAGGTCAGCTTGGTGCTTAGATAAAACCTTCCCAGCGATCCACGCAAGTGAAAGAACACTCACAGGCTGGAAAGAGGCAAAAAAAAAAGCAGGCAAAATCTGGATCACTGCTTCGTTTTGAGGGAATCACAGCTACGGTTTGGGAAATGGGTGTTTGTCTTGGGCTTCTCCTAGACCCCAGGCTGCACCATGGCTGCTAAAAGACCACTCATGCCTGGTGGGATGTTTTTCAGGGTTTTTTTTCCCTGAATGTTTACATGCCAAGACAAAATTAAACTTTTGTTGTTGTTGTTGTTGGTTTTGGATCCTAAGTAGAACTTAATCCAGTTATTTATCAAATGTTTTCTTAAAAGGGCTTTGTTGTAATATCCTTTACATGCTGAATCTTCATAAGCTGAAGTGAACTCAGGATGCTTCAAGTTTTTATTCAGTACTTCATCTTGTGTTTCTGACAACCTGACTTGGCTTTCAATAAGCCTTCAGGCAGAATTCAAAGCATTTTTCAATTCTTTATTTAGTCTGTGTTTAATGTAGAGCAGACACTGCCAGCAGCTTTTTCTTTTTAATAAATCAATAAATGTAGCCGATGAAACAACCAGCAATATTTTTGTTTTCCACCAGTTAAGGATTGTGATATTAAAGAAAATACATGCCACTCCACACTGGCTTTATGCTTGAGTCCTGTTTTTATAAGTCCTTTATTTATAACATAAAATTATTTGTTGCATGTATTTCTTTACGAGCAGGTACTTAAAGTAAGGCTGAGAAATAAGGGTACAGTTGCTGACCTTATTTTTGCAGATAGTCTCATTTCAGTGAAATTATCTGCCAAAATAATGTGAAGCCCATTTTCTTCTTCCCCGTTCCCTCCTCTCCTTTAACATCACTGTCTGATCTGTGCACTGTTTTTCTGCTGCATTAAGCATTATTGTAGTTTTTGTGATTGCCTATATCAACATAACAAAATTGTTGGCTCTCAAGTACAATGCAGTAAAATGAATGAATGCACCAACCACCTAGAAATGAAGATTGCTCACTGCCTTTTATTTTCTCAGAAATAAATATAATAGATACCTATAAATACTAATTATTCTTCAATCAGAGCCAAGCCTACTGAATATTTAAAATTAATAATTGAGTGACCTAAACTGCTGAAGATCCTGGTGGTTGTCAGTGGCCAGTCCGAATTGTCCGGCAATTCCACACATTTTCATGGACTATTGCTGCAAATGAGGGCAGGGAATTAGTCCAAAGTATAGTGGTATCCAGAAAAAGGAAACTCCTGATTTGTTTATAAAAGTGTGTTATGCTATTATCTGTAATGAAGTTGGGTTTTTTATTGATCAGCATTGAAATCTCAAATTGATGGGTGAAGCTCATCACATGAAATTGCATTGTTGGTGTGGGAAATTATTCTCTTAATTAATTTAACTGTTTTACAGCTGTGAAGCCATGATTATTCAATGGTATTTCCTTTTCCTGTTTTAGGAAGCATAGCAATCATTGTTCCTCTTGTTTTACTGGTGACCTTGATCACCACTCTTGTAATTGGACTATTTCTTTGCAAAAGAAAACGAAGGTAAGTAATTTTATATTTATTTAGGAAGCTAAAAGAACATCTTTCAAGTGTTTTCATCTTCCTGATATGCAAAAAAATCACTTTATATGAAAAACAAAATACACAACAAATTACCCAAGGCTTGTTTCTGGAGGCAGTAAATCAGTTATGTTTTGGTTCTTGCTGGAACACCCATGTTCTGTTATTGATGCTTATGTTCCACATGCAGTAGATTAAAAATTGTAGTTCTTACCCACTTTGCTCAATCCTGACAAGGCTGTGTAAGTGTTAATAACTTTATCCAGAGAATTAGAGAACTTAACAGAATTCATGTATTTCATTGAAACCACATACTCAGAATATTTACTGTAGAGTCCCAAACCTTTTCCTCATTACTGTGCTCCTTTGGTATCTTGCACAGGAAGCCAAATTCCAGCACTGAGCATGGAATATTTTGTTCTCATGAATTTAGCTGCCTTAGAGCCAATAATGACCTTGAGGACTTATATTTGACTTTTTGACTTTGGACATTTCTTCCAAGACCGTGTTTGGTGGCCAGGGGAGGCAGGAATGTTTCTACTGTATGAGACACCTGAGAGAGCTGCTCCCCTCCACATGTTCAGAGACAAAAACATAATGTTGATGGTGATGCAGATTTAACAAGGGAAGATTCCTGGTAGAAAGGACATGGCCCACTAGGGAAGGCCTGCAGAGGGAATCAGACAGCGAACCATTTACCTCAGGCCTGTAGCTGTCCTGCTTGCTGGCCTTGAGCAGCTGTCTTCCTTTCTCCTGGGGCTTGTTACCCCACGTCTGATAGTGTCTCTAAGACAGTGTCTCTTCGTTAAGTCCTTTGAAAATATGTGATGAATCTGCTGTTTCTGCAAACATGGCCATTTATGAGACTGTTTCAGTGCTTGAGGCTAAAAGAATCTTTTAAGTTACAAAGATCACACACACACAGCATCTCCCCTGAAAACTCCGGTGTAAACTAGTAAGCATCAATTTTTAAAACCTTTTTGTAAAGCCAACAAGATAAATACATTTCCTGACCATACTGTTAGTAATGCTGACCCTGCCAGGCTCCATGGGTGTCATTATGAGCTGCTGTACCTAAAACACTAAGTTTAGTGATAGCCAAATCCTGAAACCAGTTGCTGCTCTTTAAATTATTTAGGTTACTGAGAATCACTTGCTAAATAATAGATTTTCAGTAGAGAAATAGAGCTAGCCTCAATAAAGGACTTTCTTCTCAAAATTATATTTGAAAATGTATTTTAGAGTTGTTTTATCTCTTCAGAGAAGACTGTCAAGTATTAAACTAGGTGTAGTTGTTCAACACTTGCATGCTACTGCTAAGTGCCTGTTTTAGGAAATATTTTTTCAATGACATTTCTGAAAAATACAGATCATTTATTATATTGGATTTCAGACACGGACTGCATCTTACTCAGCCAACAAGAGGACTTGACTGTTATCATACTCACTGTGACCTTCCTGTTATTCCCTTGTAATTCTAGAGAACATATTGCATTGGGAAAAAATTACCCTCTTGAGGTTATTTCAATTGCTCGGGCTGAAATCACCTCCTTAGCTAAAAGAAATGAATTCAGCAACAGAAACAGTTCAACTCAATCACTTATCTTTACTGATACCTAATTCAAGGTTAGGTGTAAAAATAAAGCTCTGTCTTTTGTTAAAGCTTGAAAGAAAATTCAAGTTGAACTTCAGTGTTCCAATAGCCACTGGCAGGGGGTACAAACTGGAACAATGACAAGTTCATACATGCTCATACATTTTTAATGCATCGTGATGAAACCATTTGCTTGTCCTCAGCTTACAATTGCCTTTGGGCATCTGGTTTGAAACAGAAGTGAAAGGAATGAGCAAGGGGACATGACTCGTGTTCGCTCCGTCTTCATTCCTGCTGACAGTCTTCAATGAGTTCACAAGGCTTTCCTTGCAAGTGAGGGAAATCTGGGAATAACTGGAGGAAGTCAGGGTTGTAGACTGAGTTAGCACCTTGTATGGATTCATACCACTACAGCCAAACTGAGAAAAACAATAAAATTCTGTTTCCAGCTTCTGTGAGATCTATACGTAGGCTTGGGTTGCTGCTTTGCTTGGAAAATGGAAAGATTTTATGGTTGTCTCTGCAGGAAACACTTTTTCATCCTGTTGGTCTTACAGATTAAAGAGAAACAAAATATCCAATTATTTGTTGAAAGTTCACTAGCTTCTTTTTTTTTTTTGTATGCTTATGCATTACAGGACAAAAACTATCAGAAGACAACCCATGATAAATGGAGGAATCAATGTAGAAATTGGCAATCCATCATATAACATGTATGAGGTGGGCCATGACCACAGTGAAGGTGGTCTTTTAGCCACAGATTTTACTCTAAATGCAGAAAAGGTAATTTCTTTTCTCTTTCTAGTGACAAAGCCAATACTTATTTTATGTCTTGCAAAGGTTTTGTCTTTAAATGTAACAAATAGAAATGTAGAACAATGACATTTAGATTTAGTTAATGAATATAAACCCAAGTTAGATTTCATTAGAATAAATGTCATGTATATATTAACAGCTGTTTTGTAGTCTGATGCTTGCTGATGGTCGTTTTTCCTAGTGCCTGTAATTTATCAAAATAGAGTTAGAAATTAACTACAAAATGGTTGGATTTTTGTCAAGGCAGACATGTCTATAAGCTGCCAAACCACAACCTGTCCTTTTAGCCTAGTGTCAAATACTGAAAATTGGAAATACATTATTGTCCAGCCTCTGTTTGAAGCACGAAAGAGTGCAAACATATGAGACTAACTTATTTCACGTGTGAAAGCTTCTCCAAGGCATAAGGAACTGGGATTCCTGGCGGGGGCAGATAGATTAAATGTTTACACAAAGCTAGTGAGTATTATCATTTCCATGTAAGAGATGCTGTCACTCCTGCAGCAGCACTCCAGTGATTGAACTCCCTGAGTGATGTGACACGGGATGAGCGGGGTAATGCCGCGGTATCTTTCCTAGAGCTCCCTAATCAGACACACACCAAAGGGCAGCCATCACTCTGTGGCATTTCTGACAAAGCAATAACAGGATTACTGGTAGCTCTAGGAATGCCATCGCTGAATCACACAGGCAGCGTGCTCGGTGCAGGAGGTAAGCTGAAAATGGAGTTACTCACTGGAGGCAGAGTGGCTGAGCCAGTGCTTATTGTGGAGTCTGGCCCTAATCCTTAGTGGAAAATGGTCATGAAATGCTGAATTTTATTCTCCTATTGAATGTAAGAATTTTTCAGGCTGAGGAATACCTGGAAGGAGGTTTTTTATAAATGTAGATCACTCTAAAATAATGTTTTTAGTTGGTGCACTGTTCACTTAGCAGTGTTGATAAGTACACGTGGAAAATGCTCTATTAGCACAGAAACTAAAATTTTCTGTTTATACAGGCCAGATACATAGGGGGAGGGTCCACTGCATTCAAGCTTCCCCACACAGCTCCATCAATCTACCTAAACTCTGACTTGAAAGGACCACTATCAACAGGGGTGAGAAATGATGATCCAAGTCCATTTCATTCCACCACAGCCCCTTTCTAAAGAAAGTTTGTCTGTCATTTTTGAGTAGATGCATTTTCTATTTGTTTTTAATTTTGTTTTTCTTCTTTTAATGGAAAGAGGATGACAGTAAATAATACATTTTCTATTTGAAATTAAGTGTTCCCCTCTGCATACAAAATTTCATTCGTACCCATCACTGTAACGTGATCTAAAACTGCAAGTGTGTCTTTGCAAAGGAATAAAAAACTAGTAAGCAATGTGATGCTTTTCCATATTATATAAGTTTATCATGGCATTCACGGCCATGTATCCTAATATATTTGCAATTTGTATGTAATTATAGGCATTTAATGAAGTTTATGAAACTTAAAGATGGTCCCAAATAATGGAAACAAGTGTTTTTATTTTAGAGGAATTTGCACATAAAAATTAACAATTTCCTTCTATATTTTCAAAGTGTATTTTAATTGTTCCAAATTCAGTGGATTTGTATCATAAAACAGTTCCTTCCAAAACATCAGATTTTTTACTACAACTTAGCATGAGGTTTGCAGACACTAAAATTTAAAAAAAAAAAGGGACATCAGTATGACATCCATTTTCATGTGCCTCAGTATATATCCATCTTTTGTGCCATTCACGTTCTTGCATGATTGTAATATGTTGTATTTGGAAGTTTAATAATTTTTATGGGATGGAATTTTTCTGATGGAGCACAGAACCATGGATTATGGAAGCCAGAATATTCACCCATCTTTAACTTTTTCTCTTAAATTCTGGTCACTCCAGCTTCTTTCTGTACCTCACTGTACTGCCTTGTGCAATCCACACCACTCAAAGAGGTATCATGAGGCAGACCCTACTATTATATATAATTTTAATAACTCAATAAGGCTCTGCATAGATGCCAAGGGTCTCTTTTCTGTTGTGGTTATCATCCTTAATAATGGTTGTCAATTAAATAAAAAAGTCCTGACAATTGAAACAGAACTAAATTTCTCTTTTCCTAAATTTCTAATTTTACAAACGTAGAGATCTATGGGGACAGGCAGAACTGAGAATAGCTTTTCTTTTTTTTTTTTTTTTTCCTTTTTTTCTTTTTTTTAAATTAAATAAAAGTGGCTCACCTTGTTCTGCCTCCATTCCAGGAAAGTCTGGACCATGAGGCAATCACTTTGTCATCTGTAATAGATGGAATGGGCAGCTTTTAACTCACTAACTGAGCAGCTGCTGCAGCTATCCAGCCTGAGGAATGTCTGAATCCTGGGCTCAGAGTTGATCAACAAGGAAAGGAAGAACTAAGACTACAGTCACCTTCATTCCTTGTTTCCCAATGAATGTATTCAGAATATTTTCAAGTCAGGAAAACCTACTCAATTACTTTGAGTTTTTTTTGGTTTGGGCAATTTGAAGTTCAGCCACTTCTTCTTACACCAAAAAAATTAATTTCCCTTTTTTAGAGCTTGCTGATGTTCCACACAGTATCTGATTAGGTTGATCAGTGCTGATAAATTAGTTATAGTAAAGAGGGGGATTTTGACCACAAGGTGCCCTTTCCTGTTACTATGGGTAAAAGCTGAACTCTAATTGGATAGCAAAGTTCTTCTAGAGACCATAAAGGCACAAAGTATGAAGGAGGTAGTGGAGACTCAGGGGATTTCTCACACAATGAAGTGCTTTGCAGCATTAAAAATGGACTTGTCCTGTACTGAAGTGCCACTCATTTCAACAGATGTTTTTCATTTACAGTCCAAACTACCAAAATTGTTGAGAAAAGACTTCTCAATTTATAGCTACTATGATATATTATCAGTTATGCTGGTTTACTATTAAAGTTTAATTTACATTACGAAAGTATTGAATTTTTTGGTCAAATCATGTTGTGTATTTGGGCCACAGAATTCGAAAACATGGTCAGCTATTGATGGGATGCTGATGTCTTAGAACAGGTAATATATGGAAACTGTTGGCTGCAGTTTTCTACTGTTAAACTTGTCACATGGTCTCACAGTGCACCTTCTCTATGAACTCCTTCATATCTATTCTGAAATCTTCCAGTGTAATAAGGTGGACGAGTCAACCTCAGAGACATTTTTTCAAGGTTTTTCGTTTAATTTTTGTCATTGTTTTTATGGTTTTAATATCATAATATGCTGCATGTCATGTCATTGGTTACTTTAATAGCATGTCTCATCATGAATTTAATTTTCAACTAAATAATTAACTCATCATCAGGTTTGCAGACGTCCAGGTATCTATTAAATATGTCCTGTTATATTTTATGTGTACTTGTTCTTGTTTTAACAAAGTCATTTCCATTTCCATAAATGCTAATTTTGATTCAATCTGACTGATCTAATGTTTGCTTAATTTCTCTGCAGCCAACAAATTACGCCAATCCAGTATATGCAAAGTTATACGTGGATGGACAAAACTGTCGAAACTCCTTAGCAAGTGTTGATGAAAGAAGAGAACTTCTTCCAAAGAAAATAGATATTGGGATAAGGGAGACTGTGGCATAATCTGCTGTTACCTTTTATACTCTGTATAAATGTATAAAATATAAGGATTACTTTTCTATGTACCAACAGTATTATAATTGTTTTGGCATCAGCATTACCTCTGTTTTTTGTTTGGTTGATTGTTTTCTGAGTTTTTCTTTTGCTGATGACTTTTGACTGACCATTTGTAAGGTATTTTTATGAAAAAGAAACTGCACTACGGTACAATTTACAACAATGCTGCTGAAATAACACACCTTTAAATTTGTTAAAATGGCAAACAACATATTCGTTTGTAGCGTGAAAATGAGCAATCTATTTTCTATGAACTTTTTTGGTTCTACTTAATCGATGAAGATGGTATCTGCACTTTTTCATTATGTAGTCTGGAAGCTGTAGTACAGTGTGTAATTTTGTTTATTTTAAATGGTGAAAGAATGAATGGTCTACTCTCTTCTTTGTGCCCATTAGAACTTCTCTTCAGATCCTGATGAAGCTAGATAACTTTTCACAAACAAACATAACTTGCTTTTAAATTAGCTTTAGGTTGCCAAGAAGTAAACAAGACTATAGAAGTGAAACATCTAATGATCTGCATGAACACAATGATTATGTTTCAGAAATTCAGTGACTGTACATGATATACTAAACATATATACCATGTAAACAAGCTTTGTATTTATTAAAACCTTATAGAACATAGTAACGATATATCTTGGAAGCTGAAACCTTACTTGCTGTGGGACAAAGCATTCGAACTCCAACAGTCCTGTAGGACAGTAGCCACCCTAGAGCACAAGAGGGCATTGCCTACACATGCTGTACATGTTTATTCACTTAATCACACGCAGTACTCATGGATTAATAACTCCCCAACACATACCAAGCAGTAGGGAAAAAGCCAGACCCCAAACCTTAAGCACACTCAGACGATCACAGCATCCGGTTTTGACAATCACATAAAAACCACTCACACCTGCTTAGTGATGGTGAAGGATTCAAAACACAGCAGTTTCTTTAGATTAAGATAAACTGTGGTTTTGTGGAGGTAAAACAAACAAAGCTGCATAGTAGTGAAACCTTAGCAAAGCTCAAGTTTCGGTAGTCTGGGTTCAATATCAACGTCCAAGGATCAAAAGTGAAAAGCATCAGTTTCCAGCACTTCTCTCACCTGGCCTTTTCTGTTGTTGCTAAGAGGCAAAATCCGACTCACCTTTTTTAATTTTGATGGAAATAAAGAATACAATTACTTTCAGGTTTGAACTGAATCGAAATATTTTATACATAACTTTAAAGGCACAAAAGACGTGTTCACACATACACTGTGGAGGACTCTTCCTTCCTCTGCTAGACATGACTGACTTTTAGCTATCATAAAATATTAAGCTAACAGATTAAATATGTTTGTGGTTGCTCTTTATTCCCTTTGTACAAGCATTACAAAAATAACTGCTGTTTTATAAGAGATTTTTGTTGTACTATTGTGCATGCATACTACCTATTTCTAAACTTTGCCATATTGGGGCCTTTATAAAACTCTTGATTTATGTAATACTAGTGCAATTTTGCTTGAACAATGTTATGCATATCATAAACTTTTTCAGGTTCTTGTTTAAGTACATTTTTTTAAATTGAACAGTATTTTTCATTTTGGTTATAATAGTCATTTTGCCTATGTTTCTACAATGAAGTGTTAAATACTTTATAAAAAAATTGTTGACTGATTTATTTAAATGAAAATCTACATACTTAATTCAGTGTGTTGACTAATTTTTAAATTTAGCTTATAAAATGAAAGCTAAAGAAAAGCAAATTGAAGCGAAAGAACATTACTTTGTACAAATGGCTAAATCCCTTTTCTTAATGAAAATTTTTGCTTTTTATACAAATTCTATTTGAATGTTTTTGCAGCTCTGCACGTGTTTGGGTAACTTAGGTGTATAGCTGTATATTAATGTCAATAGAATTTTAAAGCTATTATTTTTTCTATAAAAATACTGTATTAAATAGTTTCATACCACACAGCTGTGATTCCACAGGTTCTGCCTTTGTTCTGCTGACGTCATCAGAGATGGATTAGGCCCCCTTTTTTTCCTTTCTTTTTTTCTTTTTTTTTTCTTTTTTTTTTTTTATTTTTTAATGGTTTTTTTTCCCCACAATGTTGTTATGAGGTAGTTGGACATCTCCGAAACTTTAGCATTCATTTTCTGGCAGAGAATCTCTTATCTTCAAAACTCTGGTAAAACTAAATTTTATCTAGTGGGTATAGAAGTAACGTGAGTTTGAAATAATGAATTCTTACACAGGCCTGAGGAATTTTACTTGTGATGTCCCAGTTTCCCTTCAGTGACACATTTTATTTACTTTACACTTGCTTGAGAGTAAATTACTTCACAAAAAATAAATTTATTTCCTTATAAATACACAGTTGATGTTAGTGGAGCAATTAAATATTGGATATTAGATCAGAATGAGATCATAAGTATGTAGGCAGAACTTTGATAGAGATACTGAGCTCTACCACTGCCACATTTTAAATTGCATATAGGTGTAATAACCCACAATGGATTTGTTTGTTTTTTTGCTTTACCAAGGTTCTCCACAGGAACTGTTTCCACAATGCTTTAACAGCCCCAGGTCCCACAGGTGGGCAGAACACACAAGGAGCTGAAGGGTGAAAGATTGAGGACCTGATCAGTTACCTACAGGTGCATCCTCATAAGTTTGTGGGCAGGAAATTCTGTAAAATTTTAGAAGGGACAAGAAAAATGTTTTTATACTCCCGAAGCCATTTTGCTGTTACTAATGGCACAGATTCATGTGTGTTTTAAGTTGACACAAACTTAGGAGTAAAAAAACAATTGGCTGCAACACTGATTAAAGCATCTGTCTCTTCAGAGTGTAGTTGCAAGACTTCTTCTGGTTGCTTTCCTGTGAAAGCATTCAGTGAACATTGATGGGAAATGCCTGTTCTCTACTGTTCCACAAAATTCATCAGGGTAAAACTTGTCTTCCACAGTATTAATGATTTTTCTTAGCAATGTGAAGCCATTTGTGGGTTTCACAAATAGCAGGTATTAAAATTTTTAGGGAAATGGAAATTCTGATCAATCTAACCCTGAAATACACTGTTCCTTGGCTTTGTGCTCTTAGGCTAAGGAATACCCACATTTTCATTCAACAGGCAACAAAAATGCACGTAAATTTGAAGAGGGACATGATGTGCTCCGTCACAAACTAGGTTCTAAAATTCTTTGCTGAATGGGGAATCTCTATGCAAAACATGAAAAAAAAAAAGGATTTGTTCAAAATTTTATAATTCTGTCTAATGGATTTATTTTTCCCCACAGAGGTTATTCTGGTTTATTTACATATTAGTGCAGTGGAGTCTCTGCCTTGTGATTGGCCTCTTGGTCTATACAAGAGTTTGCATAAACTCTAAATGATGACTACAAAAGTTCTAAATGACAGACTGAGGTGGGTGATGCTCTCAGTACTCTGGTTAGTCACTCCACACAGCTGAGACTGCCAACATCAATGCAGTACCATTGATAAACACACCAGGAAGCACATTTGAGAATGGTTATTTTGAGAATATTTATTTTGCTGTGCATTTTCTAATGGTTTCCTTTTCATTTCTAAGGCAGTCATGGTGTTTGATGTTTGCAGAAATAAAGCACTGTCGTGGAATGCCTTTAAAATTTCTACCCCAGTCAATTACCTAGCAGTGAGGTTGCTGAGAAAGTCCTAATATAGCAGCAGATGTTTTATTTTTATCAGAGTCAGTGCAGTCACATACATTATTTGAATTCTGTGTAAACATTTCAGAAAATTTGTGGGAGTGCCTAACGTATCAGAATAGAACCAAGTATCTTCTCGTGCATCCCCTTTTTGGAGGATGAGAAGGTGATACAGGGAAGCAATGTCAGTGATGATAAAATGTCCTCAAGGTTGTCAGCCTTAAAAGCAAAGACATTTTTTTCACATGAAACAAGCAGACCAGCAATGAATCTTGTCTGTCCAGCCCTGGGCATCTCTGCAAAAGTGTTGAAGCATGGAATTTTTCATGTCTTAGATGGACAGAAGGATGACTGGTGGAAGGAAGGATAATTTATCATCCTAGGTCACTAATTTATCGTGCTTACCATCTCCACGTGTGAAATACAGATCTCATGGATGTAAGGGTTTCTCATTTAGTGCCCATATTTTAAGGTGACAAAAAGCAGGAAAAAAGCATAAGGAGTCCTTTTTTCTTCCCTGTGCCAACTGCACATCACTTGGTGTGTGTTGTGCCTCTCGTGACCTCTGACAGTGATGTTCAAAGTCACACTTGTACAGAGGGAACTGTCTGCTGGCCTCAAAGGATGTTCAATGAGTTTTCCCTGGAAAGAAGATAATGATACTGCTGACCTCCACTGCTGCTACTGAGCCTACTAATGATCCATTTTTTGGTAAAAAAACCCCAAAACTTTAAAATACCAAGATACATATATATACACAATGCGTATAGTATCAGACCTAATCTGTAGTTACTCTGAGTAAAAAATTATTTTCATAGGTGAGTAGAAAGTCTGAAACTACCATGGAAACTCAAATGAAATATTAATTTAGGATTACTGCTAAAGCTCTTTGAAACTATCTGTTCATCCTGATGAGAGAAAAAAAAAAAGGATTAGAGAAACTGGTCGCTGACTTTTTCTTAAAATATTTCTTAAATAAACAATTTTGAACGTTATAAGAGTTGGCACCTCAGAAGATTTCAGGAAACAAGCTGTGTAGTCCAGCAGTTTCTCACTGTGTTTGTAATGTGGTAATGCAAAAGCAGCATTCTGTCAGTCATGAGTTGGTGTTTGATGATTCCATAGCGATAAACAGAATAAGGAGAGTCTGTGTGGATGCATGAAAGCCCTTGCTGAAGAGATGACCACCTCAACAGGTGAGTGTCCAGGCACCTGAATAACTCAAGAGGTTGGCAAGGGATTGCATTTGATCCTCGGGAATGGGTTTACACCTGCTGATGTTTAAATCTGGTGCCCTGTGTGTGTGTGAGCCACTCACCGAGCTCTGTGAGAGACCAACACCTAAATCAGGGCAGGAGCCACGATGGGATTGCTCTGTCCAAGGAGCAGCAGAAAATGTTAGGACAGAGTTTTAATTCCACTGAGGACTGAGCTTTGGGGTATCCCATGTGGTGGATTCCTGGTCCATTGGGAGAGCAGGAATGAAGCTCTAAAGAGCACGAGGTTGTTGGGTGTGAGAGCAGTGGCATCTCACAGGAGAACTGCAGCAGGGACATCAGGTGGAGCTTTCTGCCTCCTGCCTCAGCCCTCGTGGTATGCTGTGGGCATCATCACACACTGCCTTTCCTCCATGCATCCAAGAGCTTGGCCAGGTATCCCCAGAGGTGCCCAACAGAAATTCTGCACGCTTGGTGAAATACGTGAGATTAAATACTTTGTAAATCAGGATATGGTTACAGAAGTCTAAGTATAGCAGCTATAGTTATGCTGTTATTTTGAGGTGCTAGAGGTCCATAACCAATTTTCTTTTTTAGAAAGGAAATCTTTCTTTCTCAAAGGAAAAGGAAGAAATGTTCAAGTAATATTTCCACCTACTGGAAGGGGATTTGCCATGTCTTATAATAATAAATCAGGAGAGATGTCCTTCAGGAAGAATAAAATAAGATGGGATGAGTGGTCTGGTTTATGTGTAAGGTTAATGTTGCCCTTCTCCAGGTAGGTCTGTAATTCTGGACATCTCTCTCCTCCTACCTCACACAAAAAAGTCACGTGTTCATATCCTGCCCTTGTGTGTACACTCATAAACATTCAACTTTAGAAGTCTGGTCTTACCTGCTGCTTTTCAGAGCTGGAGGAGCACAGCATCCAGGTAGTTTCAAGGTTCTCAGTGATCAGATCTGTTGGATCAGCCTAAGCCATGCAATTATGCAATGCTGCGTGTCTGGCCTTACTTCAGGAGTCACAATATTCCAATTGCAGCTCCTTGGCAGTCATTTGAACTTCTTTTATGTAGTCAGGCTGTACCAGGGCCCTTTGTACAGCAGAACCAGAGCCACTGTGTAGTAAAAGCCGTGCTGTGTGTGAGCTCCCCAAGGCTGGTGTACAGCCCCTGCTCCCCCAGGCTGGAGATTCCCTGGACTTTTTGTGTCCTTTCCACTGGCCCTGGTGAGCTGTGGTGGTACAAACAAAACCTATCTACCCTGTAGGGCTTTGTAGTTCAATAGGCAGTTTGAAAATTGGTCTGTCATAAAAAGAGAGTGCCCTTCTTTGGGATTTGTCTGCATGTCTGTGATTGGGTTCAGACCCTTGTTATGCCCTCGTGTGTCTTATCTGTCACTTTTCAGAAGATGTTAAGCCTTTGTGGAAGATCTGTCATGGTTTTCTGCATATATTCAGCTATTTTAATCATCTTGAAATTCCCGAAATCCTAGTAGTTCATTGCCCTGAAAAGAATTTTAATGTAAATTTTTCTACAGTTTTAGCTTTAGTTCATTTTTCCCATTGCGGAATCAGATATATTTCTCCCCAATTCTTAATGAACATGAATAAAATAAAACATAATGCCTAATTTGAGATTGCTATTATATATGCATATATATATATATACACACTACCACAGTTGTGTCGGACAGGATTAAGTTGTGCTTTTTTCTGCTTAAATTAAAACGTTAATGTAGCTTTCAGTGATAGGTACTAAAACATCTTCATAAATATTTGAGAAGACGCTGCTCAATGAACTGTGCAAGACAGGAGGCTGACCTCGCACAACTAATTAATTACCACAATCAGAGGAACTCCAGACAAAGTACCCTCTCCAGCAATTTGAAAGGTAATTAACATTCATGTCTCGTAAAAGTCACTTGACTTCCAATTATGATTAAATATGCAAGGGCACAGGGACACCACAAGTGGAAGTGCTGAGAGTAATCCCCGAGTAAGGTGGCAGCAGTGGGAAAGCAACGTGAGGCACAGAAGGACTGGGAGGGAAATTGGGATTACACTTCATTGTGTCCCACTCGTGGGGTGAAGGAACACCACCACCACCACCACTGGGTTTGGCCCCACTTCTTCAGACCAACAAAATTCTTGACTGGTTGTTTCCCAGCCTGAGTCCCACTGGAAAGTTGCAGTTGTCTGTAATCCTAACCAAAATATTATCTACCCAGTTTCAAGAATATCTGGCAGACTATATGACAGCTCTCATTTATTTTATTACAAAATTAATAAGTCTTAAAGGATTGAGCAGCATCTCGTGTCACTAAAAAGTCCTAATTAAGCACATCTGACTAGAAAACAGTGTCCTTCTTTAAGGAATATCAAAATTGAAATAAACTATTAAATTTCTTTTAAGGGTCTATGATCAGCAGGGCAAACCTCTTTTTTATACTAAAAGCTTCATTCATCCATTCCATCTATTGCTATAAGTGTTTTAAAACATAAATAACATTTCAATATTTGAAAATAACTTGAAGAATTTTTTTCTCACATCTTTTAGAAGTAGACTTTTAGACTTTTTTAAAATGAATGTTTTAATGAGGGAATAAAATAATTTAGGTTAACAAGCCCATTAGCAGTAAATGAAACAGCAAATCATTTACCATAATGAAAATGTAATTGAAAAGCAGCAATCATAGTGTCTGCTTAAATAGCCATATCCCATAAATGCAGTATGACAACCTGGATCTCGTCACATATTAGTGTATCACATCCTATTTTCATCGACATCATTATTATTAGAACAATTGTTACACACCACCAGAGAGAAAAATGCTGAGGTCAGTCACCCTGAGGTCACCCCAGGGTGGTTAATTGCTTCCATGTCAGCCAGGAGCAGGAAATAACCTGTGAACACTGAAATTCCATCGCAGTGCTCAGTCAAGTGTGTTTATTTGTACAGCTTGGTGTAAAATACGAAAGTTCATTGAAAAGGAGACCCCACCCTGAGAGGAGCTCGGTGACCCTCCCAAGGGGAGGGGACAGGCAGCACTACCTTCACTGGGACCTGAGCAGGTAATTAGTCCATCAGGAGAGGAGATGCCTCTTGACCTAATAAAGCAACAGTTGTGTCTCAGGGGAAGGGAAACGAGGCCCTTCTTAATTAAGAAAAAAAAACTCCACGGTCTTGTACTGGCAAGAGAGCAAGATTAGATCTGGGACAAGCCTTTGGGGAACTCACAAACTCTGCCTGGCTCCAGGAACAAGTGTTGTGAGAGGGAAATGCTTCTACAGGTGCTGCTCCAGAGGTGTGGAGCAAAAGGATGGAGACTCCAAGAGGTACATGGAAAGCTACATGTAAGTTACCTAAAACACCAAAAAAAAAGAGGAGAAAAAAATGAGACTAATGATTTTGGGGGATTTCCTCATTTGCAACTATGCAGTGTATTTTAAATATGGATATTATAAAGAAATAACTCTGTTTAGATTTTCCCCTTAGCTGGTTGAGGTAGCTTTGAGGGATGTCAAAGTCCAGGGTAATAACTCCACACAGGATGTTATGGAAAAGGAGTCTAACCAGTAAAACTCCTTATATATCAAATGGGGTCCTTGTAATTCTTGTTTTCAGCTATTTCAGAGTATCTCTCTCTATAGATACTATGCTTATCCAAACTCTGTAGGATTCAGTTACTGGAAGCCTCTTCATTCTTTAATTGTTTTCAACCCTTCCTTATACATATTTCAAAGTACTCAAATGCAGTTCTGTTTCTTTAACGTTTTCATAGGGTTTTTTGCTTCCTACTCTCTGGCAGGTTGAAAAAAGTCAGGGAAATGAACTGGATTTCCATGGGTACTGATAATATGAAATAGAGTTCTTCGTTCAGAGCTGTTCCTTTTATTTTTACTTACTGCAATCTTAGAGTTCAAACTGCAGTTTAAAATTTTGTGATGTTCTGGAAGAGTTGAATGACAGAATCCTACTAATTATAGATGACAGAAACCCTGTGGACAGCACCAAGGGAGGAAGCTACTTAATTAAGAATAGCAAACACAGAATCACAGAGTTTGCCAGTACCTTGGGGGTCTTCTTGCCCTCTCCACGTTTCCCTAACAGCATCAGCTATAGCTCAGCCAACCTCCACAGGCACTTCTCCAGAACTTCTGAAGAGTGACAGCAATGTCCCTAAACAGCCAATTTCAGCGCTTGCAGTCTTTTATTTTTGGGTGATGCATAAGTGTCAGTTTCCACTGGTGATGTTTAGAGCTGCTTGTCTCACCCATCATGGACAAACCATTCTTCTTTCTACAGCCCTTGAGAAAATGAAGAGTTAAAATGAAACAGAGATGATCCTCTTGTGGTGGGCAGCTTGGTCCTGCTCTACCTCTCAAGAGCATGGAGGATCCTGCTGGAATGTTATCTCCAGCCAGACCGTGGGGCAGCACAAAGGCCACAGGTGTCTTGTTGTCCTCTTTCACTGCCCCTCATGGTCTCTGTGTGGTATCTGAGGAGCGAGGGACTCACGGAGGCACTTGGCTTTCTGTCTCCTTCCTGCTGCAGTCCAAGTGAACACAGAGCTCTGAATTGTCACTTCATTGCTGGTAAATCTTGCTCTGTAAGTGAAGACATGCATTGATCCCTTGCTGATGCCAGGCATGATCTTTAAGGAACTAACCCTCAGACTGAATTGGGACTGTGAGCAGACATCTTCATATTTCAGCAGATAAAAACCCCGAAAAACAAGGCTGTATCCTTACCTCTGCAAAATTCTGGACTTCAGAGGATCATGTAGACAGTATTTGATGTATGTAAGAAGTTGGACTCGATCCCTGTGGGTTTCTTTGAACCCAGGATGATTGTGTGATAATTTAGCCAATGTATCTAATTTCATTATGTCCATAAGAGCAAGACTCGTGCCTACAAAACATTCCAAATCATTTCTGCTGGAGAAACCTCTGAGCTTCGCTGGGTGGAAGGAAGGTCTGTGCTGGTAGAATGAAGAGACTTTCTCCAGGATGGCATTTCAAATAGATGGTGTCTTATCATGTTCCCAGGTGTTCCGGTGAGGTAGGGTTTTTGTTGTTTGGGGTTCCTCTTACCTTCAGCATTATTAGCTGCTAAAAAGAGGATTTCAGAAAACAGAAAAGAAGGCAAGAGAAGTGAACTCCAGAGAACAGTCCCAGGAAGGCCCTGACCCCGCATTTTTCCTTCATGAAGAACAGAAGAATGCTTCTGTGTAAAGGCTGTAGTTGTAAAAGGCAATCGTGTCTGTTCTGTGCAGTTGCAGTGATCACACCCATTTTCTCTCCAGCTGATTTCAGCAGCCCTTAACTTGCACTCCAGCTCCCTCCTCTCACACTTCACCCTTGCCCCAGGTTCTCTGGCCCCGAGGAACTGAAGTTCTGCCATTTCTCCTCCTGATGGCTCTTGAATTCTCTCTCAGCTCCACTTTGTGCTGACCTCCTCTGGGCGCAGACTGACGAGCTCCAGAGGATGGACATCTCAGCCAGCTTGGCTGGCCTGGCTTGCTTCCCTCAGGGCTCCTGATAACCTTACAAAGTAGAGAGATTCATTAAAAGTTATATTTCTAAAGGATACACAGGGAAATGGACATTTATGATAATAAGGGTATCTCCTACTTCAGTTTTCATTGCTGTCATTACATAGAGATTTTTTTTTTTTCCATTGAAAACTCCACCTGACCTAACCCAGGGCAGCCTTGAAAAGGAAAGTGCTCCATTATCCTGCTTTTTTTCCCCTGCAATTTCAGTTTTGATTGCTTTTAAGAGTTCTCTCTACCTGTTCTGCTTGCTAAGCTGGGAAAACTTGGCAGCAATGACCACAGGGATAGATCTGCTTTACTTGATACTGCTCATGGTGCTGCTTAGCTTCGTATTTGAATATCACAATCACTTCTGTAAGTATTTCTAGTGTCAGTGTGAGATATGGTGACACTGCTTTTTAAGAATTTTTAGGAATTTCAGAGTATTTGAGATGATCATGCTACAGAAACACATGGATGTCTTCTAAAGTCCAGGTATGTGGGCAGGAAGTGAATTTCTGATTTTCACAGCTCGGTCTCACATAATTAAATTTCTAATAGGAAATGGATATTTACATAACCTGCTCTTTATGAGCGCTCAAGTTTGCCAGGAACAGAGCGTTTATTGTGATATAAGTGACATGCATTCAGTGCCCATTGCTTTCCTTAGATGATGGTAAGGAAAAATGTCACTCATAGGAACTAAACCGCTTTACTCATGAAGCATTGCAAGTGTTGAATTTTAATCTAATCTACTTAACTATTTTATCAATGTGCTTTAAGCTGATTAAATCAATTTCTTTATGCTCTAGGATTTAAAATCCCTTCTGTGGATGTTTCCTGTGTGAGCTTGCAGTTCATCCAGTGTGTATGGGAATGTACAGTGGAAATTAGAGGCCGTTCAAAATTCTGTGTAGCAAACCTGCTGCTTAATGGCAGGATTTTTTTTTTTTTAGGTTCACTGTGCAGTCAGGGCATATCAGTTTGGTTTTTTTTCCTGAACCAAGTTTACTGCTGAAGGTAGCAATGTAGCTCACACTAGAGCATAAATCTGCAGGCTGAAACCCATGTAAGAACACACAGTATTGTTATTGAGAGTACTCAAGTGAAAAATTTGAAAAGTTGTGTATTTTAAAGTGCTTGTAAAACCCTGTTGCCCTATGGATATGTCCAGGCCCCTTGTTTACTGTCATTTTTCAACAACAATAACAACAATGTCACTGCAATGAACATTGTTTGGACACTGCTGATGGGCATCTGGATGTGAAATGATAGTCACGGGCCAAAGGCCAAAAAGAAATAAGAACCATCACTCTGTCAGAGCAGCACCATCTCCTCCACAGAGCCTGGAGAAAACCTTGTTTTCCCAATGTACACCTCAGGACATTCCATGATTTAAAGCTACAAGTAACAGTTTGGCCATTTCCTGGTCCCATGGGCTCTTTCATGCATTGATGGACCTTGTTTTTTGCTATAAGAAGTATTGCCCAAAAGGCAGGGGCTGTCAGGGCCCCACCCCCTGAAGCACAGGCTGGACTTGGACAGGGGCACTCCTACATGTACCCCAAAATTTCATATTGTTATTATATAGATTATATATATTATATATATTATATTCTTAAAAATTGCTCCATATGGTCTCTACTTTCCCATCTTCATTCTCAATAGATTTTGCTCCCGAGACTATTTTATAAGTTCAAAATATACTCAGAATATTTCACTAGAAAAACACGCTGATCTGAAGTGAATACTTAGATTTTAACCAAGACTACAATATATGGAGTATATCTGCTGGAAGAAGGAAAAATCCAGTTCTTAGGAGACAGAGAGAATGTAATTAACTTGAGCTACATAACTTACTGATGTCTTCATGGACCCAAATTCAATTCTCTTAGACATATCTTTTAAAAAATCGATTGTTATGAAAAGTAAAGTGCAGCTTCACTACTGAAACTCATTTTGAGTTCCTGCTTTTCTCTGCACTTTAAAGTTCAGTGCAGAGTGGACAGGGAGCCCTGCTTGGTTCCTGAGCCCAGAGAACTTGGGCTGGAAGCAGCACAGGGTCATTGATCTGTGTCCCTTCCTTGGAATCCATCCTGTCCTTTCACTCCTCCCGGCATAACCAGGTGGTTCTGTCTTCCTGCAGCATTCAGGATCCTATACAAATGATAATTTTTTACATATATGTTATCCATTCATGAGGGATAATTAGCATTGTCAATTAGCCCCTGTATCCAGCATCTTCTCTTGTCTTTGCTGTCAACACTCTATCAACACCTGTATGCACCTTGCATTGCGTTGCACTATATTATTATATTATATTAATTATATTATTTACAGTTCTCAGCTGATATTTTGAGTAGAATTCCTCTGATTTAATTCCATACACTGTTCATCAAGTAGATACAGCTGGAAAACATCGTGTTGCCACTTAACAGAGAAGCAAATTGTGCAACAAATATTTTGCCTCACCATCTTGCCCTTCTCCATCAGCCCTATTCATGCAAATATTCTGCAAGTGTGGGACTCTCCATGGCCAATATGAACGGTGCTCACAAATTCTGGGCTACTGGTGGGTGTGACATAGCAGATGATAGAGCACAGGGAAGTACAGCTGGTGGCACACTCAAGTAGAAAGTTAATTGTGCTTAATGAAGCAGTGAGGTGGAAAGCAAAATATTCACTCCCAGCCTTAGCTCTCCATGGCCCTGGTAAATTGTTCTGTAAAAGTCTTTGCTCAGGAATAAAGGCTGAAGGAGGCTGTTTTTAATGGCAGGGCATTTTGAAACTCATATAATTTGCCTCTGAATTTGCTATTGTTCTTTCTTTGTCTGTAAAAGTAAGCTGGGGTGAGGTACTTTGCTGTTGTGTGTGTGTATCCTGAGTGTCCCACTGCTGCTGCTGGCTGGGATGGCTGGAAGCTGCAAGCTACAGAAGCCAGGTGCTCTCACTGTGAGAGTAATTTTCAGGTCTGGAACAGCTTTTGTGCGTCTAAAAACCAACAGGGGCATTCATGAAATGGAAGAGAATATAAACTGCAACAAAATGAGTGCCTGTTGTCAAGAATTTTACCCAATTTTAGAGTCTCTGCTCCACACATCAGCCTCTCCCCAGCCTCCCTGATGACCATGGCCACCTTTGCTGAGAAGAAAATTCATCTGCCTGTGTCCATGCACTTGCTGCTGCTGCTCTGGGGAAGGTAAGCCGAGAAAAGTGTCCTTTTTGGAGCAACAATACCAGTGACTCTGAGGTGTGCTTACAGCAAATATCTCCTGTGCCAATTTAAACCCCCAGTCTTCACTGTTTAATCAACTGCAAAAGCTGTTTATTGCTTTCTATACATGAGTGTCTCAACGCTGTTCTTTAATTAACTGCGTCGGCCTTGGCTGTCATTCGACAGAGCTTTTATTGGAAGAGATGTTCAATCCTGTCTTTCATAACTGTGTCTTAAGCACATCTGTACTGAACTCTTTTAGGCAGTGATTAGTTTCCTTCAGATGTCTTTTATTCATTTCTCATTCGCCCACAGGCAGCCTCATTAAAGTCCAGCACGACTTTCCTACCCTGTGACTTCTCCCAGCTCCTTGGCCAGAGTGGGGGAGCTGTGGCCCAAATTTGTTTGCTCCTCTCCTGGAGAGCACTCCCAGGGCTGATCCACACCAAACCAACCTTCTGCTGGGGTCCCTGAAAGTCACCTCATGCTGGGGAGCTCCAGCAGGGGCTCCCCCTGAAGTGTCAGCCCTGAGTGTACCTGAGAGGCTCCAAATTTCTCCAGATCTGCCTTGGTGTTGCCACTTTTTCCTCCTTGCCCTGCCTGAAGATACATAACCATGTTCTTTTGTGCATGCCCAAGGCATGGATGCCTTGCCCAAGCCTGCAGGCTGCTGCAGCACCCCAGACAAGCAACCTGTGTTCCCTTACAGCCACTTTGGAGCTCCACACTCCTCCCTCCTGCTGGTGTGTCCTCCTGGCTGCACTTCAGCACATGGGATGTCATTTCTCTGGCTTTCCAGCCTGATTTAACCAACTGCTTACCCACCAGTGCAATATTTTTTATTCCTCTTTTATATTCTTCTTAATAAATGTTAGGTTAGAGCTTTCTAATTTTACTGTTGTGGATCCTCGGAGAGTTTTTCGGAAGGGAAGAGGATATATTTCTCTGTTGCTTTGATCAGAAGCAGCTAGAAATCTGGAGGTGACATATCTGAGCTGCTCTCCTCCCCTCCTGGGGACAGGCAGTGCTTGGTCTCTGAGGAGCCCCTAAACAGCATCACCCCTCAAATCCACAGGATGATCCCTGGAAGGCTCCAGTCCCACCTCCCATGGAGACTAAGGCTCCAGTCCCAGCTCCCATGGGAGGCTCCTGACTTATCCACTGACAGAGGTGCTTTTATGTCTCCTCTGCCTCTTTTTTTTTTGTGTTTCTTTATCTGCCCCTCCTTGCTGTCATTTTAGACACTTATTTGCCAACCAACACAGCCCAGCGTTAGGTTAAACAAAGTGGCCACTTTTCTCTTTATGGCTATTAGTTAAACATTTAAGATGATTTAGGTAACAAACTTAGGCTTTTCTATAGATCACTTCCATATATGTGCTGTCTTCTTTAGGACACTGACCCACACCCCTCCCACCTGAGCACCCCACCACACTGCCCACCCTCAGGAAGAGCAGCCAGCTCTCAGGGTAGGAGGAAACCAAAGTAAAAGAAACCCAAAAAAGTACTTTATGTCTGGCCCAAAACTGCTGTGGATTCTGGGCTTTTGTGTTCATGGGTGAGGCTGAGTGGAGGCACACACCTGAGAATGTTGTCTGGGGCTTTTGTCTCAGCGTGAATTCATGCTTTGGGCTGCCTTGACATTTCAGATCTCTAAATAGAGGATTGGAAATTATTGGAATAAACTTCCCCCCCCAGGAGAGACCCAGATGGAAGGCTGTAAGGAGAATATTTACTGTGCAGAAATATGCATTCCTGTGCACCCTGATGCTGTTGCTGTTGTGATTGCACCTGGAGTTTTCCCACCATTTTTAGTTTCTTTTGGGCGATGCCGTGAGACTCCTCTTTCTCTATAATGCTATTTATTGATGAGGCTGGCTTGAACTACCTCAAAAGGGTCATGCATTTATATTTAACATTTAATTGTTGCTATTTCCTCAGGCCTTTAGAGAAGGATCTATTTTTATATTCCTCTGATACCCACTGTGAACTTAGATACTATCACTTGCAATAGGAAAAACAAACAAACAAAAAAAAGAAAAATCAGTCTTTCCTTTTTGTTTTTATTATTCTGGAAGTGACCAAACTCACTGAGCTGTCGGCTGCTTATGCTCAGGAGCCTTAATACCAAACTGCCCCAAAGAGCTCACAGAGAAAGATGGTCCAGAAGCTGTCAGAATGGCTCATTTAGTGAGGAGATGAACTGCTTGTGGGAAAACCTTGCCACTAAATGGTTTCCTGTAAAATCCTAATGGCAGATGTGTGGCTATTTGGCCTTACTCCAAGGGCCACACATCCTAAAGTCGAGGAGATTGGGCGTATTTTGAGACAACACATTCATGCCAGTGGGAGGGTAGGGATGATACATTTTATATCCTTTCTGAAAAAATGTCCTCTAGCCAAGGTGCAGGCTACTATTAAGAAAGGAGAAAGGATTTTTCTTCTTCTTTATATTTATGTAGGGTGTCTGTCCTGTGTTCCAGCAAAAGCAGAGCAAAATTTGCAGCTGTAAGAGCTCGTGGAGGTGCAGCCAGCCCCACTGCTGCCATCACATCCCCCAGCCAGACAGGTGTGCCCTGAGAAAAGTGTCAGCTCTGAGCCCTGTCCTCGCTCTCCCTCACAGCTAAAATACCTCAGGTTTGTGAGCTCGTCCTCCCTTGCCAGCATACATCATGTTTTCTTCCCCCACACTTGCACTTCACCAACGCCATCCATAATGTCCTCCTTCTTCAATATATTTCTGGTTTTCATTTCTTCTGCTGCATTCCTGGTGCTTGCTCCTTATTCCCATCCCTCCAGCCCAAGCAAAACCCCTATAACCAGTAGCTCCCTGCTGTATTTCCAAATTAAATTGGGATGTGAGTGGGCTAGGGAATGTTGTCCCGGAGATTGGCTCTTCCCTGAATGCTGCCTTTGCCCTGCTGTCCCCTGGCCCTGTCTCAAGGGAAGTTCCCCTCTCCCTGCCCTTCCTTTCACCCTCTGTGTGCTCTGCAAAGGGGCAAAACATCAGAGAGGGATGGGGCATGTTCTCCTTCCCCAGCCAGGCTTCCCTTCACTTGCACATGCTGGTCTCCATCCAACAGCAGGAAGCTCTTAAAGGACAAAATGTTGGAAAAAAATACACAGTTTAGTTGTTAATGGAAGAAGCTCATCTCTCCATCAGCTGGAAAGAGCAGAGAGAGACAATGTGATCCTTCTTGCAGATAAAGGAAAAAAGTATTACTGCTTTTCCATAAAACTGTAGCTGTATCCCAGTTGCAGGAAAAGGGGTTTGTCACACAGCAGTGGGCACTGGGGTACAGCCTGTGCTGATGTCAAAGCTGCACCTCTGCCAAGTGCACCATGCTTCAAAGCCACCTCTGCCTCCCAGCCTGGACTTTTACTCTCATTTCCATCCCAATCCCTTGACAACAGTGCAGAAGTAGGTCTCCACTTGTATGCACAGCACTCTTTTTGATCCTGAGCATGGCCAGAGCCCAGCTCCTCCTGCTGCCTGCGGCAAAGCCAGAGAGAGATGAGGTGTCCCACTGTAGAAAGACGATGTTGTTGTTGGCCCCTAGCTAGGGCCTGGTCCTTCCACAAAAGACTCAGAGTTCATGGATTGATCAGAAGGCTTTATTTATAGATAGATATATAGATAGATATTATTAAAAAGATGATTGAGAGAGATCAAGCAGCTTCCTCCAGCAGGTTCAGGAGCTGCAATCACCTCTGTGTTTCTGCCTGTCTGTCTGTCCACAGCACCAGAATGGAATGCACAACAAGAACAGAGAGGAGACCTTCCATTGGTCAAGGCAAACACCTTACTATAAACATTTCTCATATTTACATTCTTTTCTCCTGGGAACTACAGAGTTTTCCCTTTAGAAATGGAGTTAACTATTTAGAACTGAAGACAGGTTAGAAAGGAATTGCTTTCTCCAGCCTTTCTCTGAAATCTCTCAAAAACCCATTGCCAAGTCGTGACCACACCCCACACAGAGTCTTGTTGTCCAGCTAGGGCAAACCAAGTGGGTTATTAATTTGGCAAAGCAGGAGCTGGTGGCTGGAGCCAAGAGCTGCCAGGAATAGAGATCTGCTGTCAGGGATAGAGATCTGCTGTCAGGGATAGAGCCTGTTTCTCTTCTTCCAGCAGCCACAGCAGCGCTGGCCCATGGCTGAGCTCAGCCTCTCCCTGCTGCTGCTCCACCACCCCACTGGGGGTGTTTGGGGTTATTTGTTTGATCTTTTCTCTGCAGCAGCCCGGCTGGAGATGTCAGATAACACCCAGAACTATCAAGCCCTGCTCACAATGCAGCTCCTGCTCCACCAGCTCGTCGAGGGGAGGTGTGTGAATGGGAGACTGGAGTGTCAGGGAGCTGACAGCCCAGGCGGACGCAGGAAGAGTTATAGGCATTCAACAGACATTAAAAGGACAATAACACACTGGCTTATGGCTATTTATTTTTTACGAGCGACTTTGGCAGTATTTTGTTTGAAGTTTTGATGGCCATATGTTTTCCAGGGAGGCACAGCGCTTTCCTCTGTTTGTAAACTGTGCTATAATTGAAATTGAATTTTTATGAAATCTACTTGAAATATGATAACACATTAAAACACTCTCCTTTGGAGAGTTTCCTCATTGATTTTTGTTGCATTAAATCTGTTTACACATCAAAGGAAAATATTGCTTTCTGTCTGTCTTCATTTCAGTCACACCCTTCCTTTTGTTTCCCAGAGACCACACATGGCAAAGCAAAATCCTCTCTGTTCAGAGCCCTTCCAGCACTCACACTTCTCTTGGTGAAATGATGCTTTACGCTGTAATTGGCCTTCTTTTGCCCATCTGCTTAGGAAACCAGGAACTTCATGATGTCTTTTTCTTCCTTCCTCTCTTCAGCAATTCGACTATCTTTATACAATGGAACTGATCTTTTCCTTCTGAAAAAACATGGGATTTGACAGCTGACTTTGTGTCCATCAGGATCAGTCTGACATGGACAAACTCTGCAGCAGGAGTACATAAATTCATGGGTCAGTTCACTTCAGAGGAGCTGTGCAGATTTATCTGAGAATCTGTCTCCAGAAAAGGAGGATTTTTTCTTATGGCAGAAATACTTTTAAGTTCAACTAGCATGTCTTTTCTCTGGCTTCTCAACTATTTTTTGGTTTTGTGTGTAAAGAACTGAGCTTTAATTTTTGTGTCTGAAAATGCCACTTTGCACATACATATGTGCATCAAATTAATCTGTGCTATTGAAAAGCTTCTACAATGACCAGAAATGCTGTGGGTGGAGGAAAAGCATGAACTGATCTTTAGCCTGATGCTGAGGCAAGGCTTGCAGAATTAATCCATCTTAATGACCAAACAAAAAGGGAACATTTTCTAGGAGTGATTACCAGATCTGTGGTAATAAACCTTCCCTGGCTTTTCACGTGAAAAAAAATTGTATTAAGAGTGTCCAGACAAGAGGTGGCTGCAGTGTATCTATGAGATTACCTTCTCTGGCTGAGGTGGAGGGGTAGCAGTGATGCTGTGATGGCTTGTGAAGATAGAATGTGAAATAAATAAAACCACAGGCATTTGTATTGTATTTAGAGGCAGCACTTGGATGCAGAGGTCTAAAAGGACTGTCCAGGCACTGAGAGAGAACATTTCCCCTTTTAAGGATCAGATCTATTTGCATTGAGAACAATTTCCCAAAGTGTTAAGGATGTTGACTGCTGTGAAAATTCCTTTAAGGAACAGCAAAATTAACAAAGACCCATGTTTAATTGATTTATTTATATCATGAATTAGTCCTAGAAAAAGCTTGTAAGGTGGCAAGGTAAATTGATACTTATTTTGAAATCAATATATTCTGAAACTGTTACTTTTAACCTAGTGCTCTGTATGATTAGCCCAATGCAGAGGCTTCTCTTTCCTCTCTCTTCCTGCCCATGTGCATGGCAGCGTGTCTGAGGTGAGAAAATTCAAGCTTTGGGGGTGCCAAATATTGTGATATTTGTTGCAAAGCCTGATGCTGCGCTATCAGCAAGTGACCTCTTTTTCTACCCACAGCTGCTGGTCCAAAGTGGGCAACCTTCCTGCATGCCAGTGAGGAGAGGTGCACAGATGATTGTTCCACACATTATAAAGAAAAAGTGAGCTCTGTTGTGCCCAGTTTCCTGCTTGGTAGGGTGGAAATTGGATTGATTTGTAGCTAAATCCTATCCTTCACTAAACACAAGGTGTGACACAGTGCCCCAGCAGGTGCCTAAATGTGAAGCTTTGAGGGATTTATATTCCTAACCCTTATAGGCACAAAAAATCCCACACAAAACCACACCAAATACAAATCTAAAATTCTTTTCTGCTCTTATAAAATTGAATGTCTTCCCCTGCCTGGTGTGCTGTGCAGGAAGCCAGCACTGCCCATTCCAGTCTCTGTCTCCCAGGGCAGATGTGATGGGACCCCAAAGCAGCCCAGTCAGAGATGGTCTGCACTTGCCTCTTTTGGGTTTTAAGACCTTAAGAAGGAACAGAGTGTTTTAAATTTAAAAAACAAGAAGCAAAAAACCAATAAAAACACCCCAAAATTTTTTTTTCAGTTCACATTTGCCTAGCATTTGCCATCTAAAACTAACAGAAATCTTCAAAGGTATGAGCTGAGCTGTGGCAGAACAAGAGCAAAAAAGGGTTTCTGTGCATCTCCTCCTGTCTCCCCTGCCACACTCACAGGTCTGTGCTGGCTTGTGGGATTTGCTTTGGTTAATTCTCTTTCTGAGCTGCAGCAAACTGTGCACTCCTCTCTCTCGTCTCTGGGGAGTTTCATTTGCTCATCTCCTCTGAGCTCAGGCTGTTGGCTCCTCATCTTTGCTGCACCCTCTCTCCTTGAGCTGTGTGCTCCCCATCTTTTCCCTTGCACACCCCTACACCTGTGGCACAAGGGGCAGGTGATGGCTCCCAAGGGTGCCAGCCCTTCCTGCTGCCTCTGTGCACGTGGGGCTGCTTGCTCCTCTCCCTCCTTCATGGGCTTCCAAATAAAATGGAGAACAAACAAATCCAAGCTGCTGCCTGCCGGGGTGGGCAGAGTGAAATAGTGTGTTACAGCTAAGTGTTGTAGGCAAAAGGGAAAAGAGACAAAATGAGAGAATTAAAAGTATAAAACAGGAGAAGGTGGTGGAGAAGGGCAGAGAAAATATGTGAAGTAGAACAGAATGATATCGAGTCATGGAATGGTTTGAGTTGGAGAGTTCCTTAAAAATCATCTGGTTCCAACCCCCTGCCACGGGCAGAGATGCCACCCACCGAGGACTAGTTTAGGAGAAGTTGTGGTGCCCCAGCTGATGTGAGACCAGGCAGGATGGGAAATCACAACTTGTGTCTGCTGCCAGCAGATCCTTTAAAGAGCTCACCGTATCGAAGCAGCGTGTGCATTTTGTATCCAAAATTAATCATAGCACTTCCTCCTGCGACAAATTATTTAATAAAACATTGGGAGTTGCTGGGGCTGGATGTACCGAGTGCCACTTCCCTGTTCCATGTGTCAGGTGATATTGGTGCAGGGAGCAGGCTCCAAACTCCATCCCCTGACCCCTGCAGTGCCCTGGGTGTGGTAGTGCATGTGGGACACACTCCGTGCCAGCAGCAGCACAGGCTCCTCGCCCCCTCCTTCCCCAAACTGTGGTCATGCCCTGCAGAAATAAGGCTGATCTGTGTTTCTGACATGGATGGCAGGGGAGGAGAGAGCAGAGGTTGGAGGCTTCTGTACAGATTGTGTGTGTGTGTGTGTACATCCAGACAGCTCTGTGTCTATATGCAAATATATACATTGTACATATGCTCATTAAAATATGTGTATAGGTTTGAGTCAGTACATGAGTTAACTGCATTAAACAATGTCCTTGCCCATGGCATGGGGGTTGGAACGAGCGTAAGGGTAGTTATGATTGGTTTAAGATCCCTTAACCTTAATTAAGGTTAAAATCCCTTAACTAGTTAAAGTGAATTTTAAGGTCCCTTCCAACCCAAGCTGCTGTGTGATTCAATGGCTCTGTGAAATGGAAAGACAAACATCCCGTTTACAAAAAATGATGCTAATCTTTTCAGGGCTAATTCCACAGCATCCATTGCCATTCAGGAGGAGACAGCAACCCCAGCAAGGATTTACCCTGCATGTTTTTGAGGGCTGTCCAGTGGTTTCCAGCACACTGCCTGGAATGCTGTACCTGCCCTATGCTCACCTGGAAGTCAGGTAAACCCTTGGAGTCCCTCTCTGGTTATGAATATTGGTCTTATTAAATGCATAAAGCATTTTACTCATGTTTAGGGTGAAATATCTCACTTGATGTTGTGCTGGCACCTAATGAACCTCAGTGAAATTGGTGGGTCTGAGGCACAGATGAGTGGTGCAGTGCTTAAGGTACTACAGGGGAGAGACTTCTGTGGCATTAGAAATGTGCATTTTAAGGAATAACAACTTATCCAATTACAGCTGTCCTGGGTGTTATTCTGCTGCTTTTGGCAGTGTGTTTAAATCACAATTTGAACTCCCAGCGCCAACAGGTGTGTGGAGACCAGGGCAAGCATTTGGGTGAGAATGGGAGCCCAGCCTGCAGGTCAGTATGGATTCAGCCTGCACTGCAGCAGAATCAGGGCTGAGGATGAGCAGAATCCAGTGCACTTCCTGCAGGAATCTTGGCTTCCCTTAATTTTGAAGTAGTCTGAGACCAGAGAGCCATAGAACAAAAATAGCAACAGCACACAATTTAGGAAATAGTATTTCACAAGTGGATTAATTAGCCAGTCATGTTGTAGTTGATAGTAAATACATGGCTGGTTAGTTTTGGCATAATAAAAAGTAAATGTAGACACTAATAAATAGTTATGCATTTCTGCCAAAAACTTGGATGTTAATTGTAGATTTTGTGGTACTTGTTAAATGAGACCTATAACACAGGAGCAGTTTTTTCTATTAATTAAACACAGCACACAAAGTACTTCTTATATCTGTATTTATAAAGATATTAATATACAATAGCTGGCCAAAATGTTCCCTCATTTTAAGTAGACTGAATCACTGGTCTATACAGTTAATACATTTTCAAAATTAATTTTTTTTTAATGCTTGTTCTTGTTTTCTTTCTTGGTATCTCTTAAGCTTTCTAATCTTTCTAGAACTATGTTCAAAATAATATTTAGCATAGAGAGAAACACTAAATATTTCATGGTATAATTAAATCTTATTAATGTAATTGTCTGCATAGTTCATATTAATAATTTACAAGAACCTTTTTCCTTTTCATTAAGAGTTATATTTTCTTATGAATTTCCATAAATGTTTTGAGCTTAACCTAACTTAACTGTGGGAAGCATCAGAAGTTTTCTCATGATTTGATGTTGAATCCAAGTTGCCCTACTTGTATTTTTCTTACACCAACCAGAGACTCTTTGTCATGGAATTAGTACTCACATAATTAAGGTGCAAAAGATTAAGTATTTGCTGTACCACTTGTGAATCTGGCTGCTGGCATTTAATGTTTTCTAACTTTTAGCATTCTCTTTTCTGTTTTTCATGAGCAGATGTTTTTAATACTTAATTTTTTCCATTTCTGCCCTATGCTACATTCAAGGCATATGCAGAACAATATTCAATTTTAACTTTAAAAAACATCTTTCTTTACAACCAAGTTTTCCAAGCTGAGAAATTTCACACAAGTCCATTCTACTGCTTACTTGTAACACCAAGGAAATGGCAACATAGCCTATGAATACAGAGGAACAGCATGTGGTTGTGGTTCATCACAACTCAGTGCTTTCCTACTGGTATTCTGGAAAATTTCCTTCTCTACCTCAAGCCCCCTGCCCCAAATATCCCTTCTGCTGCAGACTGAATTAATAGTTCAGGCCTTCCCTGAAGACTGATGTGTTGGGACTCCATCCTCACTATTCCTTCTCTATAAAATTTTCATGTTTTTGGATGGAAAAAAACCCACCATTGTTTCCTTTAAGCAGCAGGAGGGGAATGTGTTTCTGTCATTCTCTAATTTCCAAGACCTTTTTAGTAAAGATTAAATCCTTAGGAAGCTCTCCTGAATCCATCAAATATTCACCCAAATGGTTGTGTTTATTGGCACTCCCACATTAGCATATTGGCCTGTTAAAATTCATGCAGCCATTCATCTGGTGCTCCCCATCTAAGCAGACCTCGCTCAGACACCACTACCATTAAAATAAGCTTTTTCACTTGAACTTGCTTTCATTTAAGTCACTGCTAGTGCAGAAAGGAGCTCATTTAGTGATGCTTTTTCACCTTTATGTTAACTCTGAATGCATCATTAGCAGGGAGATGTTGACTAATTTGGAAGGAGTTTAGCGAAAAGCTCTAAAAATGGTTCGCAGGTCGGCAAAGCAGGCACTGTGTGGAAAGATAAAATGAGCTATTAATGTCTAGACTGGCTGGAAAACCATGATTAGAAATTCCTAAAAGAGGTAAAAACGGATAGTGGAAGAATTCGGTGCATTAAAGCTCTTATGAAGGGCTGACACACGTACTGTGAGCACAAAGTAGAAATTGCCTCTTTAGATATTGATGGTGGCCAGCTGGGGTTGATGGGGACACCATAACGCAGGGAGACACACCAAAGGCTCTCAGGAGCTCTTGCCTGGTGCAAAAGTGTGTGTTTTAGTAGTTAAACAGGGGGAAACGCCACAAAAGCTAGAGAAAATGAGTACAGGAAGGACAGAACCACCACTTATTTGTGGCAATTTTTTTTTCTGGCAAGACGTTTATCAAGTTGTAGAAGTCTCCTTTCCAAACTGCTGGGGGGTTTAGCATGCACAGCTTTCTAAATCAGAAAACAGTAATATGAAATAGGGAACATTCTGGCATTTCCAGACTTTTGACCCAAATCTCCGCAGTGGGGCAGCTCTGATAGCAATTGCCACCCCCTGACAGCTTTCCTTCAGCATTACTCCATCACAGAGCCTCTGGGTGGTCCCAGAAAGTATTCACTTGCAATTTGTCGCCTATTTTACTTTGATTTGACTCACAGCTGTGCAAGTCAGGGACTCAGGATTTGCAATTTCAGTATCGCTGCAGAATGATGCATGTCGCACAGGCTTTGGGTTGTGCCCACTTTGCTTCATCTCTCCTTCATCCTCACAGAGAGCAGGCTACAGACCAGGCACAAAATCACGTGTCAGAATCCCAGACAGGAGCTACTTTGCACAGAATACCGCTTAATTTGTGGATAGACTGCAGGAACTCCGGATGATGTCGTTTACGAAAGAAATTAAGTTGGGAAGAATTCAAATGAAGTATCTTCTTCGGAGAGTAAACTCATTTGTATTCCAAAATGCAATTATAAAATGGCCTCGGGGAACTCAGTGCTCCTTCTGGTCAGCAGCACTGGCAGTATCTTTGCACAAGATCACGGATAGCTTTAATTTTCAAAGAAGAAACTCACTGAGAGGAACATAAAAACCACCGTAAAAGTAAAGATTTCATAAGCCAGCTGACAACTGCACTAGAAATATTAAACAAGTTTAGAAAGCGTTACTGAGTTCACCTACAAATTGTAATGTGATTGGAGAGAAAAATGCTGCCTGACTGCGTCTGAGGATCGAGTGATTAGGAACTGAACGAGACCTAAAGACCACACATTTCAGTAATCTGTCTCTGTCAGTGGTAAAGTGCCTGAAAAAAAAAAAAAAAAAAGTAAGCTCTTTCCCTAAACTCGGGATGCAAAGATACAAAATTCAATCCAGCCCACTAATATCTGAAATATAAATGTTTGAACTTCCTTTCAACTTCTTTGGGAACTAATTATGTCTCTGGATACCTTGGCTGTCCGTAGGATTATCTACTCCCTTTGAAAATCCTTGTCCTGTGGCAAATTTAATCTACAAGTCAGGCTGTAGTGTAGGGACTGCTCCTGCACAGGGATTAAGTTCTTGTTTGACTCAAGTAGGGATGTACTTTAAGCACTCCTGCTTGTTTGCTTATAACTAAAGTTTGTGTAAGCTTTCACAACTCAGAGGCAAAACTTGTGACAATTTTTATGGATGCCTCATCCCTAGAAGTGTCCACAGCCAGGCTGGATGGGGCTTGGAGCAACCTCGGATAGTGGAAGGTGTCTCAGCCCATGATCTTTAAGATCCTGTCCAACTCAAACCATTCCATGATTCTATGATATTAAAAAAGCGAAAAACAAACAACCCAATCCCCCCCCAAAAAAATCAGAGAAGAGCTTCAGAGGAAGATCTGACTTGATCACAGTGTCCAGCCCTCCCAAACCAAAACCAGTCACCTTCACCCAGTTGATCTTTAAAGAGTAGTAAAGTGAAGTAGCTTTGTCCAGTCCAATGGCTTCCTCTGTGTCTATCTGTGGTTTATTGGGTTTTCTTTCTGGGACCACTGACCACTGTATTCCTGGAGAATATTTCCATAATATAGAGGATATTGCAGCAAATCCACCACATTCACCACGGTTCCAACAGGTGCTGCAAGTGACACTCGGTGCAAAGGCCAAAGCTTCCCTCATTAAACAACAGAAAGGAGCACATTTTCCAAGGGAGAGCACAGTGTAATATCCTCTCCTGCAAGCTGGGCTGGCTCTGCTCCGAGATGGCAACCTCGAGATTGTTTGTTGTGCTTAAAAGACTGGTGAAGCATGAGTTTAGCTGGAGGGAAATGCTGATGCGAAGGATAGTCCAGGAGAAAAATGATGGGTAGGAAAAGTAATTTGTCTTGTACTTCCGTCCTAATAGTTGGAATGGGAAGAAAAAAGGCAAACCCAACACCACCCCCTCATCACTGGAAAAGCCTCCAAAGACCAGCCTAAAGAACAAAAGAGAAGGAAAAAAGTAAGAGAAGAAAGAAACTACTTAATGGCAGTAAGTAGCCACTTGTGGTTTAGACATTAATTGCAAAAATAGAAAAAAAAAAAATAGGAACCTTCCCTTTATTGAGTTAAAATGTTGATATTTTATAGCAATATTTGCATTAAAAAGCCTCATGTTTTATACAGTCTTGATGAAAATCAGTTGTTTTTTTCTTTTTTTTCGAATACCCTTCTTTAGAAAAAATCAATTAGGAAAAGATGCACTTTGGAGTCAAATCAGTCCCTAACATGATGTGTTCAGTATTTTCTGTAAAATACGTGATAAATTGAGATATACAAAAATTACTGAAAATTTAGCTGTCTCCCTTCACTGCACCAAAGTTCAGTGGAATCTAATGAATGAATATGCTATGCCAAAGGTAAAAAAATGCTATTTCACTATTAAAAGCCTGAAGTATTATCACTTACAAAGGCAAGAAGATAAGACATGTTTATTCTTTCCAGTGCTTATATCTCTCTGCATTCAGCAACACACATTACCATAAGTTGTTTTTACATAAAGTGCAATATAAGCGTGCTCCTGCAAGCAAATTTAACCACATTTATTACAATCTGCTCGAAAATCCTTGGCTGGGAATCAACAGAAATACATTGCAAATGTTTGATATGCACATGGGTATCGTGTGTCTAGAACTGAGGGGATCCCAATCCAGCACCCTCCATTCCAGCTCCCCATCCCTATCCCTCCTTTGCCTGCCAGATAACGCCAGCAATGAGCAATTTCACAGCCCCAATTAGCGAATTTACTGACAGCTCGAGGTAAGAGGGGGAATGCAACACTCTCCCTCTTAGCAGGCTTTTTAAACTTGACAGTGCTGGGATCTGAACACGCCCCATATCTTCCCTGAGCGCCTCGGGAACGAGACATTGAGAGCAAAGCTTTGTTTCATCTTTACATCCAAAGTGCTTTACAGGGGATCACAGCATCCCCCTTGGGCACGGATCCAGGTGTCCCACAGCAATAACGCAGCTCACAGCAAAGGAAGGAGGAAAAACAGCTTTATTTTTGTGAGAGCAGAGAGGGATTTAGATGATGTCTGCTTGCTGGGAGCTGCCTGTGCTAACTCTAAGTGGGAAGCCTTTATTTCAGGGCTCTGCTTGGATTAGAGGATGTGCCTGTGAGAGAGGGGAAATTGGGAGGAGCTGAGGGATGCTGTGCCAGGGCCAAGGCACTCTCACTGCCTGACAGAGCTCATACTAGTATAACGATATTATAGTATTAAAGATTAAGATGACATCAACAGCTCTCTTTTTCTTTCAGAGAAGATGGTTTTATTTATTTATTTATTATTTACTGTGAGGGCAATGAGGCACTGGAGCTGTTCAACCCACAGAAGCTGTGGATGCTCCATCCCTGGAGGTGTCCAAGGCCATTTTGGATGAGCCTTGGAACAACCTGACCTTCCCTGACACCAGGGAATGTGTTCCTGCCCATGGCAGAAGGGTCAGAAAGACCCTCAGTTTAAGGTCCCTCCCAGCCCAAAACATTCTATAATTTTATGATTTAGATGCTCCTGTACTGCCAATAGAAGTGTCTAAATAATGTGACATTAGCATCTGTTTTTCAAAGTTAACCAGCATATGATTTAGCAAGAGTGATTAAGATTTGAGATGAAAAATTCAGTTAAAAAATCAAACATGCCAAATCCCTTCTTCAAGTATCATGCCTTACACAAAAGTTATGGTGACTTGAAGAAAGAGCATCCAACCTCCAAGACTACATGTCCCAGAAATCTTCTATGCTGAAGGCTGCTGCTCCCAAAGTAACTCCTCTAAAGAACTTCTCTTAAGAACTCACTACATAATCATGTAGGCAACATTTAGAGCTCCTAATATTATTAATAAGGGTGTTGTGACTTTTGGCAAGCCTAAAACAAAATATCAATGAACCCAACTAATGTTTGAAACTAAATATAGTTCACATTAAATTTTAAAGCTTTGAATTGCATGAAGAGCTTCACAAGTTCTAGTTCAATCAACAGTAATTTCAATTCGCCTTCAGCTACTCCATCTCTGTGTTATTTTTCCTTGTTGGTGTGGGAGATAACAAATGTGTGAATGACATTTCAGTCTGGTAATTGGGCCATTTATAGCTCCTTGTTAGTTCCTGCTGGATAAGGGCTCTGGTGCTGATTTTACATAGGGATCAAGCACCTCATTAAAAGCCCGGCGCTGAAAGCATGCCTGCGATACTTGACTGCGAGACAAGTGTTGCCATGTAATACACGAAAAATAAGTGACTTTGTGCTTGCCATTTTCATTAAAAGACAGCATTTTTGACAACTAAAGCAATTCCTTGGTCGTTTTCTATATTGACCTTCCTTAGGGAAGGCTGTGCTGGTCTGAGTGGTGTTACCTCCTCCTTGTCCCGCCTGTTTCTGCAGGAGCTGGACTGGGATGACTGCACCATGGCATCCCTGCTCCACTGGGAACAAGGCTGGTGGGAGGCTCCAGGAGACACTGGGGCAAAGTCCTGAGTGCATTCAGCTCTGCTGGGTCCGAGGCTGCACAGGGAATGGTCTTCCTGGGGGGATTTTAGCCATCCTCTGTGCTGACCACACCGTGCAGGCACCTGTGGGATGCTTGGGATTATCCTGTTCAGGGCCAGCAGTTGGACTCAGTGATCCTTGTGAGTCCCTTCAAACACAGAATATTCTATGATTCTATGTTTATTCCTCTTTATGCATCACCTGCTTCCAGAGGTAGGTAAGCCAGGACAGAGAACTGCAGTCCTGTTTGTCTCCCAATGGTTTTTGGACAGTTTTCACCCCAAAGGCCATGATGAAGCTCTGAGTGTCTCTTTGGAGTAATATTTTTACTGTCTTTGGCAAAGTCAGAGACAGTGACGGTTGAAGGATTCTCTGACATAGGTGATGTAAATAAATTATAAGTGATTGTAGGAAGAAAATTGCTCTCAGTAGACCCTGACAGATATTTTCAGACACAAAATTTTTACCACAGACATAGAGTGATCATTCTTCCAGCTATGTTTAAATAGAAGGTATTTCCTCCCTTCCTGAAAACCTCATCTCTCTTATATTCCAGTTATTACAACACTACTATCATACCATTAGCAGAAAAAGGTAAACATCTGTCCATCTGCAAACCATTCCCTGATACCATCAGGGACTATGACTTTTTAACCTGGATATATAAAAACAAGATACACAAGTTAAAAATACCAGTTTTGTACCAAAAATAGTTATTTCCCCACCACTTTCCACTGAGGGTTTGTAACACCATTTTGTGTTTGGTTTTTGCTGCACTGCAGAGGCTGCTGGAAGTTTTCAGTGGCAAAATAGGAGGAATTCAGTGAACATGTGGGAGAAAAAGCCTGTCTAGACTTGTCAAGATCATCACTTAAGAAAAAAACCTATGAGAAATGCAGGTTGCATTTACCACTACGCTGGCACTGACTTGGAACCTTTCTTACTATTAAATTCATGGTGTTCACAGTGCTCAAAAGTGAGTGCAAAATGTGCCTGACTTCTCTAATGGGTTTCAGGATCAGAAAAATATGTAAATGCCTTAAGATATTTCCAGTGATGTTGTCATCATCCATCTGCATTGCATTTTTGCTTCAAAATAGAAGATTCCTTCACAATGAATAGGATGCTTAAAGGGAAGGCTTCTATTGCCTCTTTTATTGATTATTAATGAAATCACAGTGCTCTGAGTGTGTTACAGCTGCATCCCTAAAATAAGCCTTGGCAATGATAATTGCTTCTCTTAAATCATGTATATATTAAGAAAGGGAGCTTTTCTGGAATAGTTTATGATTTGTGAAAACTGTTTAATAATTGTTGCCTGATTTGCTGGGAATTTGGAGAAATACTTGATGATCCTTAGGAGAAACCAGCATATTTCATATTTTTTGTATTTCTAGGCATTGGGTTGGGAGGAATAGTTGGAAACACCCAACAGATAATAATAAAAAATGTGACAACACTGAAGCCTCTTAATAAAAGAAGTATAGAAAGCCATAGCCTGGCTTAGTATCTAAGAAAGCAGAAAGTGTTTATAAAGAAATCATACATATGTTTTTACTGGTTTGCAAAGACAGGTGATGTGTCAAATAGTAACTAAATTTTACACCTAGAACAGGGAGGCATCAAGAATTCCATGCCCAGGCTGTGAAAGCAGAACGGACCAGGGGTGTGTTCTTAGAGACATTACCCCAAAATACCTTGTGTGCCTGACACCATTATCCTCATGTTACAGAGAATTTGGTTGTAAAGGTATGGAATAATCTCATGCAAAAATGCAGGAACTATGCTTGATCTACTAAACCATTTTAAATAAACCAGTTTAGAATTGGTCAAAGCTGAATTTTCAATTTAATCTTGTCAGACCAATGAAAATAGCGAAAACAAAAGTTCTTGGAGGAAGAGTTTGTGCTCACCTGGCACCACCTCGTATCACACAGCATGAGACACCACCTCTGCCAGGCACTGGCTGATAAAAATCCTCATTCCTTTAACTTTTTTCATTTGCAATGTGTTTCCATGGAATTGCCATGCCAGCAGGATCAGGTCATCCCTAGTTAATATGCTACACCATGTGCAGGTTGGGTTATAATTTTTCCTGAGCCTGATGGTGGTGTGTCCTTTGTGCAGGCAGAAATTACTGAGCATTGTACAAGTTTCCATTTTATTCTTTCACGCAGGACATTCCTTGAGCTACACCTTTAAGTTTCTGAGGAGTTGAAAAGGAGCTGAAATGCTGTTTCAGGTCAGTTCATTCTTATTTGAACAAAGACAGAGTTCCAGCTCCAAGCATGTCTGCTTAAATTCAGTTCTCACAAAGGCTTTGCATGGAGTGATCACCAAAGCAGGTATTGTCTCTTTTTAAGTATCTTTGTAGGGATATTTCTTTCTAGTTTTGGCAAGGAAATTGCTTAAGGATTGCCAGATAATGACTGCCTAAAGAATTCTGTCTTTGTAGTCAGTGAAAGGAAGATCAAAAAGACACAAAAATATAATTCTCAGAGTTATCATTTTAAAAAAAATGTTGCAATTTTGATTACAGCAAAACACAAAACACCTGAAAATAGGCACCTCGGAAGAGCATATCATTTGGGGTCAGTTAAGAAATGTATGTAACTTCTCACCTTTAGGCAGGCAGATGGATTTGCAGTAAGAAACTTTTTCTATAAAATATTTCTCAGTAGCAAATGTTCTTAACGTTTAAGGAATTAAGAATTAAAACACTTCAAAAAAGAATTAATTCGTATTTAAGTTATTCACACCCACACAAAGGCTTCTAGAAATGAGATATTTTCCTGCAAATGGGGATAAGGAAAGAGCTGTGAATTTGCCGGTTTGGGGCTTTGCTGTTCTCTTGCTGGAGCAGGAAAAACACCTGGTGGCAAAGCTGTGGGAGGTGAGAAGACACTGAGATAAGACCAGGGTAGATGAGGAGCTGTGAAAGAACCCCTGCTTTGTATGGCATAGATGGAGCCTGATTTTTCATGATGCACAGGGAAATAATGAAGTATGTGAATCGGAAACTCCCTTCACTCTGCAACTTTACATCTGCTCTTCTCTGAGACAACAACATCATCATTAGCCTACCCAGCCAGGGGTAGGAGCATCTCTCACAGAGCTATTTGGATTTTATACTCAGGAGGATATTAAGCAGGTTTTGGGTAGGGTTGTTTTGTGGTTTTTCGAACCATCTTCTGAAAGTTTCCCACCCAGGAGACCAAGTCTGTCAAGTGAAGAATGATTTTACACATCCATTTTAAATCCAAACCCAATGGAAATGCTGTTTCCTCTTCATCTAGCAAGTAGAAATAAAACCAAAACAAAAAAACAGTCCCCAAAGCCACAACCAGTTATTTTTCTGTCTTTGACTTTCAGATGAAGAGCTCTACCTGTGTGTCTCCTGCCAGCTCTCACAGACAACATCTTCATCTTCTCCCACCTCCTCCCCCTCAAAACAACCTCCCAGGATTTCTGACTATGCCCACGCTGTGTTAGAACTTCCAGACTGACAGAAGGTATCTACACAAGCCAGGATCTTTTCACTTCAATTTTTTCTTGTCCTCTCCTTTCCCTCCCTTTATCACTAATGCTGGATGGGTCTAATCACCCTCTGACCTCCCCCAGTCTGTCCCAGCTGTCCCAGTTCTGGTGGCCCTCCAGGGTAAAGAGGGAGGAACAAGGAGGAAATGTAGGTGCTTAAAGCCCACCTTCAAGGGCACAGACAAAGAGCCTCACTCCTGGTTCTCATCCTTAAAAGCCACCTGGGGCTTGCCTGCATAATTGTGAGCCCTTCCAGAAAGTGGGGTAGAATTTTACTTATGAGGCATTAAAGATTTATGTCTTCGCTGGGTTTGCCCAGTCTTTTATAACTTGGCTACTATCACATGTAGTATTCCAAGGGTATCAGGTTGCAATATTTGTTTTGCATACGTAATGCATATAATGCTTTTTAAATGGAATTTTCACAAAGATATGCAGAGTTTAATATGCTTATAGATAATCACAGTCTCCTGGTGTGTTTGTTAAAGATTGCCATCATTTAATTTGAGTGCACAGGGTTCTTTTTCTGAAGCAAAGCAAGATTTTCTAATTGATGAAAAGGATAGATACATCTGTGCATTCCCTATATTTTACATTATCTTCCAGTAATAGTCTTCAAACTCACATAGTTATCACAATCAAATATAAGAAAGTGCCAGAGTTACTGTCTGAGTCACACAGACTGTGATTTAATTAGAACTAAGTTAGTCAGGTCTCCAACTCTACTAAACTATCGTTGTCTGAGAACCAAATCTTTCAGGTTCCCTTGAAAATTTCTGGCCTCGAAACTTAGAATGAGTTTTTGTCAGAGAGAAGTTAATGCTTCATCTTTTCTAGGTTATTAAGTTTTAGCCTTCCACCACCCGTAAGAGCAGCGGTAGGTACACAGAGAGGGCAATTGACTGTCTCAAAAGGTTAACTGCCTTCTGGCTGAAAATGAGCACAATTACTCACCAAAAAGCAAATTACTAAAACCCTCATCTGAGGAGTTTTCAAATGCACCCAGAATAGACATGTTCAGCTGGGGAAGGATAGAATTCGTAGAAAGAAATCAAAAAATATCTCAAGAAAGGAAAGATTAAAGTGATTCATGGTAGTGTTCCAAAACAAATGTAGATTATTTGGGGGTTTGGAGGAGAACACACCATTTACTGTTCTTCCTGAACTTGGTTGCCTTGAAGTTGTATTAATTTGTTCAGCTGAATGGGGGAAGGAAGGGGAATGAGAGGAGGACACAGGTCACTGCATGGGTCAGTTCATCCTTGTTTCCAGTATTGTGAGGAGACATTATTGACCAAATTGAACAGAGCATTAGATATTGTTCATTTCTGGCCAAGCCTGGCTCTGTTAAAACCACTGAAAGGTTTACTATTCCATGAAAGCAGCATCAGGACACCACTGCATGGGACTCTGGGAGCAAGAGAAGGAAAGCCTGAACGATATAAAATACCTACAAGATCAAAACACACCATAATTTGGACAAGAAAGACTGTTTAATTCAACCTAATGTGGTAATTTTTTCATCATTCTCAAGTTATGCTATTTTTACCATTTGCTCATTGTTTTTGGCTGTGTGATGTGTAGGAATTTCAAGTGCTTATAGATGCAGCTGATGGCAACAGGAGGGGTGCACTGCACATACCTCATGTCACATAATACTGAGCAGTCTCAAAAAATTCACCTCAGAGGCCCCAGGCTGGCCATTCAAAATTAGCAAACTGTTTTGACCTTCATCTGTTGGTGCTTCAGTTTCCCACAATGAAATCAGCAGGTTCCTGCCCTGTCCTTGTGGTGTCGGCGTGGGGATCAAAGAGCTGCTCCACACAAAGCCAGGGGAATAATGAATATAATCCAAAAGTCAGTGGGGAATCTGGCAGGTCAGTCCTCAGCACCGTGTTCAAACAGTGCTGGTAAATGTGGTACAGCCACACAATTAGCAGTGGGGCTGAAATAAAATATTGACGAGCTGTGCTTGTTAGAGGAGCCCTGGTTGATCCGTGCACCAAACGAGCCTAGGGTCCAGCAGAAATAATGGCAAGTCTGGCTGTAATTACAGATCTCATCAATACAGTGCACGAGAGAGCAAAAGAGAAGGTTGCCCAGACAACCCAGCTTATGAATGCTTGACTTTGCAATATTAATGACAAATGGTAATAAATTATTAACATTTCTATATTGTGTGCGGTGGGTACGAAATGTAACAGAAAGCTTTTCTAACCTTTCTGTCAGGTGCAGTTTGGCAAGGCAGACCAAGTTCAGCAGCTAAGACACGTGCAAGAAGCACTGACCCAGGCTGTCCGAGGACCCTAAACCTCATCTCAGCCACATAACCAGGCCCTTAGTTTTCAAACAAAACTCTGTCCTTTTAGTTTTGTCAAGCAACAATTTTCTGCAGGTGCAATATCCATAGATTTCTGCTGAATTGGATTGAATTCTGCTGAGTGATTTCTGCTGAATGACTGATTTCACTTATTTAGGCATAAACTATGGCAGGTAGCTCTGGTATAGACCAGCTTCAGGTCCCTTCCCCTGGGATATCCCCAACCTATTCTACCCACCACTGGCAGCTGAGGTATCATCTGGCCGAGCAAAAGTTGGAGCTAATTTGGAGAGAAGCCTTTTAATCTTCTGGCTTTTAATAATAAAAAATGTTATGACTCTTTGCTATCTTTTTCCCTTCTACATTTGACTGATCTTAACTGACCCACAGTATTTAATACGAAATCCAGGCTTTTTTCTAAAGCTTTTCTGAGCATATGTCTTGTTGCCTAAACTCGTTAACAGCTCCATCTGTTTCACAGTCTTCATTTCCCAACATCATAAGGTATTCAGGAATAATAAAAGGTCATTTAGGCCTTGCAGCTTTGTTCTCTTTATCTCTGAAACTTTTGTACCCAGCCATCTCACATTCTGTCTGGTCTCTTGGGCAATATATTTTAATAAGCCTCAGATGCAGAACTTAATTATCTGGAACTGAAAAATCCAAGTTCCTAAGCATCCTATCCCTTCACTCTTCTTCAGACAGCCTCAAAAATACAGAGAAGTACATCATTTACTTAATTACATTTTGTTTTCTTTTGGCCATTTTTAGAAGCAAATGATTTTATATTTATGTGACCTGTATTAATTACTGCCAGGCATTGCTGCCTGGTTTTTTCTTTGCTGTGGGACGTGACTGCCCTCTCCTACCAGAGGATCTGGAGTGGCCAGGGATGGAACTTCCTGCTGAAACGCCTCTGTGCACAGGGAAAACTCAGAATATAAACCAGAAAACTGGATTAGGCTGTGGAGTCACCCATTCAGGGTTTTGTCTCTGGAAGTGGTTGTCAGCAAATGCCTGAGTAAGGAGAGCACACCTGCAGCCCAGCTCCTCTGCTCTCACCCACACAGCATCCACTTCACTGCAGATTGGCCCCAGAAGTGTGTTCCTTCCCTCTATTAGTTTAATTGCTTTTGAACCTCTTTACGATTTTAGCACCTGTAACACCCTATAATTATCGGTTCCACAGTTTAATCGTGAATGCATGAAAAAAACCCCACTGCCCTTTGCCTTTTCTTAAATTACATAAATTAATTTAGTGCACTGTCCCGAACCCTTCTGCGGTGAGAAGTAGCAGATAATTGCTCCCAATTAACTTTTTCTGTGTTGTTCATAACTTTTCTCTGCGACATCCCACCTCAGCCATTTCTTTCCCAAACAGATTGCACACCAGGCTATTTAATCCCTCCCTACTCTGGGGCTGTAGATCTACACAGATCCAGCAGCCTTTTCCTCTCCTGTATGCATCTCCTAGCACTGCTATGTGTCTCACATTTCATACCTCCCTACTTGGTTTCTAGTCTGAGTTGTATCAGTTGAATTGTGTAAAGTCAACTCTGTGTAATACATGTAAGGAAAGCTGTTCTAAAATCATGCTTTGATGTTACTTCAGAGGTATCTTTAGACTGGAGATCAAACCAAGGCACTAAATAGGGCCCCAGTGTGAATACATCCATTTCCATGGAGCAGTACTTAGGTGTCTTTTACAGGAGACAGTTCCAAAATTCCGGTTTCAGATAAATCTGAGGCACATAAGGTGTGAGTGAAACGAGAGCAGGACCCTTGAATTCAGAATTTTTTTCTCTTTATATGAGAAAATACAGTCTTTTCCTTCATTCACTGCTTGTTACCATGGATTAGGAGCAGACCTTGATGTTGCAAGATCAGGTAAACCAGGATCTGTGTAATGAGGAGCAAGTTACAGGATTGTCCATGGAGCAGGAATGCAGAGTGACACCTAAATTGCTCTTACAGGAACTAATTTTCAGGGTAGGCTTATGAGGATTTGTACTAATTATATTTGAAATATTTATTTATACCTAAAGATAGTCCAAAATCTGGCCATATAAACCACTTGTCCTTGGCACCCACATTTTAATTTAACAAGGATTTGCACCTCTTGTGCTGCCCACTGAGAAGATGCTCTCAGGCTGTTCCTGTGCTACATTTATGCTACCCACAGGCACAAGGGTTTGCAGTCCAAGCCCAGAAAATGAGTGGGTTTTGTTCATGTGTGTGGTTAAAAAGGGACATGTGTGTGGAGGGGCCCAGGGCACAATGGCAAAGGTGTAACATGGGATGTTGAGGGACGAAACTATAGTTGAGGAAAATCCTAACTCAGAACTGGCTCAGAGTTCATGTTTCTGTTGCATTTATTCATGAGTAAAGATAATTCAGCCTAAAGATGCACTGGAAGTTAGGTCAGATCTACTGAATTCATACAGTTTTGATGGAATTTTCTATGATGTATCAGCTGGCCCAGATATCAAAATTATATTTAAACTGCAAGGAAGGAGTTTGTCTTCGTTTCTTTTACCTTACAGCTGCGTGCTTAAATGTACAAACCAACAGCTCCCCAGCCTCTCTCTGCATTAGCTGCCCAGCCAACCTGCTTTAGAGGAATGATTGTGCTAGCTATGATTATGCCACAGTTATGATAAGTAAATTACAAGCTGAATGTTTACCAAATAACAAACCTGAAAGTGAGCGGTAATTGCCACACCAACTACATTTTTGCTGCCTTAAAGTTGGTTAAATAATATGTTGTCTTTTCTTGTGGATAATAGGAACATTTTATACAGCATTATTCCTTCACCTGAAGATCTGTCTCGAGGGGACCACTACTGAAATTGTGCTTTGTGGTGGAGGTCTGGCTGAGCAGGACATCAGCCACCAGTGCTAATAGCTCTCTGCTGAGACAATCACGCCGAAAATGTAAATGTAAAAGAAGATGCATTTCAGATAATCTCGGAAAATGAGGGAGGAACAAACAAGGCAGCTGGGACTCAGTGGCATTTCCTGATTTGTGTAGGTCCTGTTCCCCCCCTTGTTACCAGCATGTGTGTGAACAGTGGCCATGCATTTTGCACTGATTAGCCTGACGGCTTGAAAGATTAGCTTGGTTTGACGTGGAACGGTGGATGCAATTAGGAAAATAGGACCATATGTTATAAGGACCTTAGCTGGATAATGAGAATGGAGGGAGATGAAAAGTGTGTTCCAAAGTCTCAGTGAAGTGATTCGTTTAACAAACAGAGGCTGTCAAATCTCGACTGACTAGACAGAAGGGCTGTTGCATGTAGTTATTACTGCAGAGGATTTGCAGAACATGATGAGCAAATGGCAGATAATTTCACAAAGCAAAGACAAATAAGTTAACAAAGACAAAGTCATCAGGAGTGTGCTTGAACTGAAAACAGCCTTGTCATGGGCACTGGTTGTCTCTAGCTACAACACTCAGAGTTATAAATAACACATTCAATGAGAGTAAAAACCTGTAAGATGAAGGGAATTTATAAACTCTTTGGAAAATGAAGATCAAACTGGTCTGAACTTTGCACTCCAATTTTTCTAGTGGGTTAAGTTTTCCTTACTCAAGATGTGTGATCCTGCTTGTCAGACACACCAAGAAGACTTCTTCCCTTCCCTTTCCTTTGCTTGACAACATTTCTTGTGAAGTGCAAAAACTGCCAAGAAACCCAAAAACAACGTGGTGAGACACAGTTAGAAAAACTTGTCTTCAGAATCTGTCTGATCTGAAGCATTTTATCCCTTTTTTTTTAATCTCTGAAATCACTGTATCACCTTGTCATACAGGACTATGCCTCTTCTTTCCCCCAAAATCAGGGATGGCAGGTGTATGTAGGTGCCTGTGTGCTGCACATTCTGTAGACCTCTGGTCATACTTCCTGCTCTTCTTGGCCACTTTGGGCTGAGCTCCTCAACTTTTTCTGACTTACAGCACCCATAACGGAGAGCTTTTCACCATCTGTAGTTGTGAAGCTGACTGCTCCTATTTAGACAGGAAACTCGTTCCTACTGAATTTTATCTCCTTTCTTTTCAGATCAATTCCACCACTCAAGATCATCTTGATTTTTTAAAAGCTGTTTTCATATTCCAACATGTTTGCAGTTCCCTTCTGCTTCATGTTAGGTGTAAATTTTGTAAGGCTGTGCTCTGACCTTCACTGGTCACTAATAAAACCTGTCCTTGCAGGAATCTGAGGATGCAGCAGCCCTCTCAGGAGCTGCTTGCCAGGTCCTCACCTTCTGACACTTCAGCCCCTCCTGCCTTCCTTCTCAGTGGGTGTTTTTCTCAGTTATTCACTCTCCATCCTAACAAGCTCATCTAAGTTGTGTTAGTGTAAGAAAATGGCATGGAAGTAGCACAAGTCTTTTTTGTTGTGATACTAAAAAATAGTTGATACAAGTCACAATATAAAAAATGGTCACAAGTTTTGATACAATTGTGTTGATTGTTACCCATTTCCCTAATGTCTTCTGGGTACTTGTAAAGACTGAATTTAACTATTTGTTCTAATGCTTTTTTGTGAGCGAGGTTAAATTGACTGGTTTGTAAACCTCCGGCTCTTCTTCTGTGCTTTGGTTTGGTTTAGGTTTTTATCCCCTCAGGGATTTGTGGGTTTTTACATTTTAAAGGTCTTTGACATTTTCCAGTCTTCCTTTTCCTCACCCATTTGCAATGCATTTTAGCTGACAGGCTTGAAGTCAGACAGAGCCACCCATCATAAAAGATTGTGTTGTTAAACCTTTTTCCAAACGTTCACAATAGATTTACAAATGTTTCTCAAAATCTACATGCTTCATTTTTCAAAACATCAACAAAAAGCCCCTCTGGGAGTGGAGAAACACAAACACTTGAGAGAACAGATGAAACCCACAGAAAATACTGGTTTGTTGCAGTGTTAACCTGCTTATCTTACCAAAGCTTATCATACACTTTAAAGAGACCTTTTCCCTTCTCTGAGTGATTATATTTTTTTCTCCTGTGGTGCTTTCTTTCCTCGTACACACAGAGCAGTCAGGAATTTTTTTTTCTAATTGTTACCTAGTTAAAAACAAAACAAAAAAAATTACCTCTAATAAAATAATGACTCCTACTTGAGGCCATAAGCTCTCCCAGCTAATCATTAATCCCAAGGAAATGAGACAGGCTTGATTGTTATTACTAAAATATATTGTTAATGTAATTTAAAGCTTTCTAGAATCAGATTTCTTGACTGTATTCTCATCCTCCTGGTCCACCTAAGAAACTGTGCATGAATTATCCACATACAAATTAAAAGATCCTTGCAATGTGCGAATTTAGGCTGTTACTCAGAAAAGCAAGACAGTGAGAATGTAAACAAGCAATGGAAACAGCAAATTTAATTTTAAGATATGGTTGGGACCATAACAAAAGGGGTTTTTTTCTAAACAGAATGGCTGTCCAGAGGAGGGGGACAAGTTATGAAAGCACCATGGTGAAGCCTTCTCTCTGTGCTATCCCAGCTTCCAGCTGTGTTTTCTTCATGTGTCAGAGTTTGTGAGCAGACCTTCTCAATTTTTTACAATTTTTTAGTATTTTTTTTCATTATGTAGACCTTAATTGCTAAGTCATATTAATGCAGACAGTTTAAAAAGAAAGTAGTTATATAATTGTATTGAAAACTTAATTATATAATTAATTATTAATCAATAATTAATATAATCATTAATTAATTATCCATCATTACTGAGATGCAGAAAGAATTTAATCACAATCAATCACAATCCTTATATATGAATGACTGTTGAACTTGGAGAGTTAAGTCTATGATGAAATAAGAATTAATTAAGAAAAACATACATGTCAAGCAATTCAGAAATTTTTTCAATGCTTTATAGAGGGGTATAGACTTCTAAATTTCTCTCCATTTGCAGAGGAGAGTATTAATAGTGTTCTGGAAAGACAAGAACATCAAAACTTCCTCTTTTTTATATTATGAACCCAGATTCAACACTGAACTATTTGAGACCTGGTAAGTTCTTTAGTTTGAAGCTCTGTAAGAGAAAAGCAGACAACGCTGTCTCCAGTTTCACTTTAAATAGTTTAAACACTCCTTGAGTAAATGAGACTGTAACATCTTGTAAAAATGACAAAAAAGATACAGCAAACCATGATATGGAAATGTTTTATTTCAGCCATCTGAGTGATTAGGGGGTGCCTCTGCCTTCTCAGAGCTTTGTTTTGTCAAGCTAGCAATAAATCCAAAGAGATAAGAATTTAACAGATGGGTTGTGAAATTGCTAATGTATGAACTGTACCTCTGGTGGACTCTGTGCCCTTTCTTTCATGACTGTCACCTCTTAAATATATGTGACAGCAATAACCCTGAGTTTGGCCTGTGTTTTGCAGCTGGAAGTGCTGTGCTAAGAACAAGCCTCACAGCTTGGTGGAAACCCTGACCCTGCTGTCATCCATGGCTATGTGCTCAGCGACTTCACCAGCTCTCACTCTTAAACAGAATAAAAATTTAAAAAAAAAAAAAAAAGGCAAATTACTGAAAGCCTCTCAAAACTCTTTTTGGTCTCTGGACAGCAATTTCCTGTGAATTATTGGATTCAAGGACAGCCTGTATGGGAGCACCCCAGTCTCATGGAAGGTGTCCCTGCTCGTGTCAGGGGGTTGGACTGGATGACCTTTGAAAGGTCTATTATGACCCAAACCATTCCACGACTCTATAGTTTAGGTTTTTAAGATGTGCCTTTGTGTCCTTTTACTGGCACCCCAGGAAAACACTAAGGTCCCAGTGCCAACCCACAGGTGACCACTTTGAGGTCCCAGACCTTTATCCTGTCCAGGTTAACCAGGGCAAAGGCACATCCTGCATCTGTTTAGCTCCAAAAGTTGCACTTTTCTCTCAGCAGTGTGTTCACACCGGCATAATTGCCTCCATAAACAACAGCGCTGCGTTGACAAGGTCCAAGGATTCCCACAAAAATTGGTTTTGCTGTATCCTTGATGCATTTCATATGCTGTGGTTCTTTTATTATTTTTCTTCTCTCCAAAATGATAGCTTTCGGGGTTTTTATGATACATATTTGATGATGTTGGCTGATTAGTTTGAACTTCTGTGGCTGACGTTGTCATGGATGTGCAATGGAGCTGATGCCTCCCCCCTGCTCTTCCTCCTCAAACAGCAACGATGTTTGACTACCAAGCCACCAAATGAGGAAAGGAAAGTGTCAGCCAGGATAAACTTCATATTAGAATAGGAAGTATGCGAATATGAGATCACATCACAGTGAATGGAACACGCTTACTGGTGATTAGCAGTCGGGAAATGAGGAAAACACCTGGTTTTGAGCAAAAATCCAAGTTTTAATCTAAAGCAAAGCACGAATTATCATTGCTAAGCTGCCTTAAATCAGAATTTCTTGTATATTTTTGAGAAGTATCTTTAAAAAGTGTTGCTGTGTCTGTGTTCTCACAGGCAGCTCAAGGGGTGGAGGGCAGGAGGAGCAGCTGTGCTCCCTTGTGTGAACAACCCTGCAGCAGAATTTCCACTTCATTGCTGTTTTTCATGAGCCCCACTGCAAACTTCTGACCCAAACCACTCTGAATTTAAAGGAAATTATTCTGTGGGCTTCACTTTGCTTTGCTGCTGACCCTAGCAGAAAACCAGGAAAGTTTGGGGGAAGGATGTGGGGTTTTTTTGGCACATGGAAGAGGACGTCATTATATTCGGGTTTTTAATTTTTTTTCCTTTGAATATCAAGGTAGAAACTAGTAAGCCGTGCTGTCTGCAGGGCCCCACTGAAAACACCTCAGAGAAATTTTGTTTTGATGGACAGAGTAATTGCTGAATGCTTCAGGCTACTGATGTACCCAGCACCTAGATCACGTGGGAGGCAGGGGATCTTTGCACAGCACAGTCCCATTTGTAATTAGTCAGTGACGGGGTATTGTTTTCTGCCTTTCTCCTATGTACAGAGTGATTTCTGCCTCGCTGATGACTGTAAACATCATTCTAAGTACTATTTTATGATCCCTGTAGGAATAACAATGTAAACAGCGTAATTATGTTCACCTTTGAGGCATATCTAGAAACTTTGTTCTTCCAGAAGAGTGATAACAGAAATGAGTACTGTTGACAAGGTAAACAGAGAGCCACCACAACCTGCTTGTTAGAGACAGCTAATGCTTGAGGGAACTACACATTCAACACCACAAAAATAAATAAATTTAAAAAAATAGTGTTATATAGTTATCTTGAGATTTATTCATAAATTTATTACAACATGGGAAAAAATACTGAAAGCAATACATTTAGAGATCTTTCTTCTTCTGAAAGAAGCATGAATATCTACTACTAGTAAACCATATTTCTCGGGGTAATTATTATGAGTTCCATAGATCTTATGCATATTTGTGTCTATTTTTACTCACGCTTTCACAGCCCTGGCAGGGTTCCTCCAGGGTCGAGCTGTCTGAAAGACACTCACTATCTTCAGACTTCAGCCTTTCTTTGTTTGAACAGTGTACAGCAAAGCATCCTGCTTTAGACTCCCAGGTTGTTAGCTCTTCACAGTGAGGAAACCTCAGGAATATTTCCTATCTCTTGGACTCCTCAGTGTAACACAATTAGATCATTTTCACTGCAGGTCTTTTCAAGGGGTTTATGATACTGGAGGTAAATATGCAGCTATGGTTTGGAGTCACAGAGCATAATTTAACCATTTGCTTTAGATTTACTTACCATAAAACAGTAAGATCTGGGGCATGGAGAAAAATGTCTACAATTCTGAGAAAATTCTCTACAGATGTCTCAGTTTCTATACCAAGGCTGGGCATTTTTGGAATTCTGTCTGGGGATGCTGAAAGGCTCCTGAGTCCTTGCACATAGCTTTCATTCCTTTGCTCCCCTCTCTCCTCTGCCTCTCAGAGCTCCTCTGAACAGCAGAGACTGCAAAAGTCAGTCCCTTCCTCCACCCCAAGCCTCCTGCAAGCTGGTGTTTTTTTGAAGCTGTGCTTCTCTGACTTTTGGGAGAAAAAGCTAACATAATTACATTTTTTTTTGACACGTGAGTCTGTCCCACCCTGCAAACCCAGGTGCTTCCAAAACCAAATATTAGATGGACTGATTCCTTGATGTTTTGCAGCAAAGTATCATCCTGGTTTGAACAGAGATCCTCATCTCTTCATGACCCTCCACTTCTATATTAATTTGGGTTAATTGCACAGGTGGCAGGTTCCTGGTGACAGGCCTGAGAAAGAATGCTGGATGCTAAACACACAGAGGTATCAATGATGCACTAGCTTCACAGCACTGAAGACAGTTCCATAACTTAAGACAAATTCTACAAATAGATGCACCTGCTTATCTGCAGATGGAGAATATAAAGTGTGTTATTACTGTGAAACTTCTGAATGCAATTTATGTGTTTGTCTTACTCATAAATTATATTCACAGGTTTAGAATAAACATCTCCGGCTTCCCACTGCAGAGAAAATTATTCTCACCTTTTAAATACTGCTTTTCAGCAGATTAGTCCTGCCTGTAAGACATCATAAGGTAATAAAGGTACATTTTCCACCTAACTGCATTTGGGGATGGAAAATACCAAACGATAACAATAACAACAATTCTTGGCATTATTATAGCAGCGTTGATCCAAAGATCTCCAAATGCTTTCCAATAAGTAATTAATTAGGCCTCACAGCACCCTGGAGAGTTAATTACAAATTATCAAGCATAATCACAAACTGCTTCCATTGAAACTATTCTTATACTCTTTCCAGAGGAAAACAAAATATGCTGGCTATAATGCTGTGACCTTTCTCTCCCCTACTTCATTTTGCAAATGTAATTAGATGAGAATTTGGATATATCCTGTTTTAGGGAAAGCTAATATCATCACTGCTGACCACAAAACTCATTACAAATTTTGGTTTCTTCAGTGAGATGATACTTTTTCATCTTGCTCTGTTCCATAAATCGACAGCAGCAGCAGCAACAACAACAAAAGAAAAACGGCTAAGTGTTCAAGTGGAATTCCAGAGAGATTCCAAATTGTGGTTGTCCATCTGTTCTTCTTTCACAAGGGGGAGTGATTTTGAGGATGTTTGATCCGGGGTTTAGTTCTCACACAGCAAGAAGGGGAGGGCAAGCTTGTGCTGCCTCCATTCCTTCTGGGATGCAGCAAGCTCTGCTAATCCAAAGAGGATAATTTGGGTCTGAGAACATATTTGTCAGAGCATGTTGAGTCCCAGGGAATATCAGGAGAGAACAACAGTATTTCATCTCATGTCTTCAAAGTGGCCCACAGTATATGAACTCAAACACTTATGGGGGTTGAGCTGCTCCAGGCTGGCCTTAGGATATTAAATTCCTACACTTGGTAAAATAGGAATAAAAATGGAAGGAGGCAAAGAGGGGAAAATATTGACATCTAAAACAGAGGCCCAAAACAGCATAACTAGAAACATCCTGGATTTCCACAAATGACGAGATGAGATACGGGTTTTGCTCACCAGAGCCCTGTGATTTTACCTTCGTCTCATATAATCATAGGAGTAATTAAACCCCTTTTTATTTATGCTAGGTTATGTCTTTTGTTGCACCATAGTTATTGGCTTGCTTTTGATATAAGATGAAACCAGTTTACTTGAGTAATTATCTGAGGGTAGAGTTCTCTCTCTTTTCATATACCAATTTTTGAAATGAAATAAAAGAAGAAACTAATGATGTTCTTGTTTACAAGAATAAATCTCATGGATATTTTGCCATCTGAAAAAAAATCCAATATTTTAGCAGTGAAAACACAGTACATATGTATGTTCATAGGAAATATGTACAAGAATCACACAGAAGTATTAAAGGCTACTCTGCTTAATACGTGAAATGAACAATGAAAAGATTTTGCCCCTCTAGAAGAAAAGTCTGAAAGAGGTGTTGAGAGAAAACCTGGAACTGTAGAAGCTGATTGAAAGTTTCTCTTCCCTACTTGCTATTGGAGTGGGACACATGTATAAGCAGTAATATTTAAACATTCATACGACACCCCAGAGCAGTAAAGTGCATGACTTACCTTCTCCCCCCTTTCTTTTTTTCTTAAATTCTAGAGGGAAGTCATTAATAAGAAAATAGCAGGTTTATGAAATTTCATGAGGGCTACCAGAGGGAATTACCCTCCTAGTAAATTTACAGACAATAAAAATAACCTTTAGGAAAATAATTGAGGACTCTGGGTTGTAAGTACGTGTTTATGGTTGATTTTATGCCACTGCTTTGTCGCGTCAGAGAGGAGAGCTAATTTTCTGAAAGTATAAATTTATTAAGCATCCACTGGTCTTGTATTCTGTTTTCAGATCTGCACATATCCCACTGAAGTCAACAGTTTCACCCAGATGTGAAAGATAATTTGATCCCAGAAGTGATTCCAAAGCATAATAGAAATGAGTGCTATTTGTCTCTGCGGTTTTTTAAGTGTAACCAAACTAATGAGAAAGGATGCAGAGTGTGAATTCAGTTTGATTAAAGCTCTAAGCACTGATTGGGTCCAGAAGATAATTCAGAGGCAGGCACAGAGAAGCTTAGTGCTGGTGAAGGCATAATGAGAAGAAGAAGAAAGCCCTGGGAAAGAGCTGGACTGATGTAATTACATAAGGGAGCAGGGTTGATGAGATGTGCTGTGAAATGCCCGTATGCAAATAAGCACAGTAACTGCTCGAGCGTTCTGTTTTTCAAACAAAAGGAGATACATGGCAAGAAAAGAGGATTTGTAATTGCTCTGTGGGACAGAATTGAAGCGAGGAGTCTCCTCACAAACACAAGGAGCCCTGGCTGTTAAACAACCCCGACCAGCACAGATTCATCCATCTCCTGGAAACTGGGGCTTGATTGGCAGCCCTTCCTTTCCAAGTATTGAGTGAGGAAAATCTATCTCACCTGTTTGTACAACTCTGCAAAAGCTGCACGGGGAGAACAAGGCTGATTTTATCCCCTGTTCTGGGACACAGCAGTTCTGTGTTTATTTGCAATGGATGGGGCCAATTAGAGCACCTTGAACAAAGGTTTCTCTGGTTTATGTTTACCATGGCTTTTCATAAGAGTGGTGTTTTTCTGTATCAGAGATGGACTGAGGCTTGATATATTAGGGGAAGTTTAGATGATGAATTTTCCTTTAATAATCATCTTTAAAAGAAACGCTAAATTGAGTCAATACAGTGTACAGTTTGCCAGCAAATTTCCTAATTTCCTTGTAGAACTTAAGTCTCTCTTCTTCATTTCCCTGTACTTTATCAGACAAAAAAGGGCAATTATGAATAATAATAAAATGTAGATTCAATACAAAGCAAAATATCTACTATGGGAACTCAAAAAAGCTAAAAGCTGAAATCTCATAGTGCACTTTCTTGCAATTTAATGAAACTAAAAATTGCTCATCCTTTCAAGAGGAAATAAAAATAATGTTAACCGAGTAACACTTTTACTTTTCTTAAAAAATATCCATCATCAGCATAANGTGGGAACTCAAAAAAGCTAAAAGCTGAAATCTCATAGTGCACTTTCTTGCAATTTAATGAAACTGAAAATTGCACATCCTTTCAAGAAGAAATAAAAATAATGTTAACCAAGTAACACTTTTAAAAAAAATATCCATCATCAGCATAAGTTTAGGTGAAGCTATTTAGATGCTATCCATATCAAAAGACTGAACTTAAATCCAAATGGGGTCCACCTCTGTTTTAGCTACTCCAGGTATGAATGTCCCCATCTTATTCAGAACACACAGGCAATTGGCCAAGGGGAATACAGAGAGGTCTGAACAGGTCCCGAAGGTGGGAATACCAAAGAGAGGGAGCTGTAGGATGGCTGGAAAATGAGCTCCCATTTCCAAAGGAGGGTCTCAAAACATCTTTTTTTGGGACTATAGACACAGAGTAAAGCAATACCTGGATAAGGTAAAAAAATCTCAGCTCCAGTGTTTGTCTCAAACCAAAAGAGTGACCCAGAAGGTTGATGAGTAAAACTTTGTGAAATGATGCAATTTGAGTCATGGTAATTTTTGATTTTTCTAATCATTTAACAATGAAAATACAGATTCATGAAAAACATGCTTTTTCAGCCAAATCTATGTAAACCTTCTTCTTCAGTCTTTTTTTTTTCTGTGTGCCTGTTTTTTGTGGGAGAGTTATTTTCTCTGACTGTTTTAAGGCATCCTTTTAATATTAAGCCTTCTTTTGATTCAGAAGTGATGCTGCCAAGGAAAGAGGATGGTCTAGTTACATTTTCCAGGGTGGGACTCGTTCTGGGAAATGTGGTGATGACACTCAGCAGGTTTTACTCTGTGCAAACTCATTGATATCAGCAGAAAGGATAAATAGATTTGCCAGTGTGTTTCTCTGTCCATACCTGTCCTGTATGTTCTCCATTGGTCTTCATGAGAATCCCAAACCACATTGAACCAGCTTTCAGCAAATTTCTGTTTAAAAAGGATTGTATGAGCTGATTAAAAAGTTCACCCAGAGAACACGGACTGCTGATTGATTTTAAGTGGAGAAAATCTGAATGATAGTAGCTGTCCCTGAAAAAGATGCTTGATGTGTGTAACAGCCATGGCTGAGTCTTTCCTTGGACATGACCCTGCCCAGAGAGTGGGAGAAAAGTGCAACTCAGAGCAGGGTTTATCTTCACTGGGCTTGAGGGACAGCAGAAGGCATTTCTTTCTTTTACTTCTGCTTTCTATGGGAACAGGAATGCTGGGTATTTCTGGACATAGTGTTTGTCAGCGGTAATTGAAACCTGGATAACGTGAAATATTGCTCTTTTTGTCCCGATAATTCTTTCCTGAATACTTCACATGGTCAAAGATACATAGAAAAAAGGAAGCTGGCCTTGCTGTTAATGTAATTATTTGAGAATAAAGGTAATCAGCTGTTTTCATGCACTCTGATAATGAACTACAAGCTGTGAGAAATCTGCTTGCATAATAATAAGAAAGATGCACAATAGACACTTAGTGTGATTAATTATCCGAGTACGTTTGTATCCAATTTAGCATCAAAGAGTGACACGATCAGAATACTTGGGCTGTCTGAAGCCCAGAACTGAAGTATGAATGAAAGAAGCTCAAGTGCATTCTGGCAAATGCTACACTTAATGTATTTGGTTTAGAATATAAAGCCTTGGAGGTAATTAGTAAATGAAGTCCTGATAGCAGTATGTGCATGGCTGCCATTATTGTTAATGGTGAACATGTGCTTAACACCCTGAGTTCTCTACCAAAACTTTACTGAAGTAGTTGCAAAAAGATGTCCAAAATGCTGCTGAGCCTGGAGTAAAGCAGACTGCTAATGTCAACCAACGTGTGCAATAAAGAGAGCACACTGATTAGGTGATGTTTTTCAGAATCCCATCTTTAGAGAATAATTACTAATCTTGAAGACTCAGTCAGCAGACACTGCACTATAAAGAGCACAACCTGCTCTGTGATATAACTAAATAAAACTCGTTGTTACGAGTCAGACTCCTACAGCCACAAAGCTGGTGAGAGAACAGGCTTCAGACCAGTAGCATATTGATGCATTCTTGTCTCTCTGCTTTACGTGCCATCAAAGTCTAAAATTCATCATCCTTTGATTTCTGATTAGTGAAATCTTTTAAAAATCTAAGCAGACTGTTGAAGAAGGGCAAAACTAAGAAATGACAGAGCTCAGACTAAAAATTTTGACATCTCACGGAAAGGTCGAGAAAGATTTGCAATAACAAACAACAGTAGGATGAGACATATTACATATCTGTGTTAATTTTCCTGGTTTTAAAAGGATGTGGGTTTTTTATTTAAGACTTCTGATGCCATCTCTTGTTGAAAAATAAATTATGATTGTCACTGCTTAGTCAGTGGCAATTAATCTGTAATTTATTCTGCCACCTTAGGAGTCTCCAAGCTGCTTCCCAGTCCTGCCAGGAGCTCAGTCCCTCAGCCCATGTCCCTGCAGTCCGGAGCTCAGACGGGCAGCTCTCTGAATCTCGACGTGGTAACCATGGTGAGCAGGCACCTGAGGCAAGTTACAACCATTATTCTGTATCCTTGAAAACAAAACCCTAGAGAAACTATTTATTAGGTTTTACTGAAAATAGCAAGCAGCAGAAAGAAGTTGGGATAAGAGAAGAATTATAACCAGAATGCCTTTCTTAATGGAGCATTCCATACTTGGGAGCACGGGTAAAAAAAACGCTGGTGGCTGTTTCTATTTATTTTCCCAGAACTTACTATTTCAGAGTTATTCCTTGTGATCAATACCAGCTTCGAGACCCACAGAGTAAATCCAGATGACTGGTGTTCCAAGTCTTGTTAAATGGTTGGGTGGTGTTTTCTTCTGGCTGTTCCTCAGCATGCAAGCCAGGTTCTGCAGGAGCTGCAGCAGGGAGAAGAATAATAAATGTAGGGAAGGGCTGAGGCTCCCCACACTGCTGGATAGGAGAAGGACAAAGGGAAAGCACAGGGACAGCAATTTGGTTGTGCGTGGGTGTAATGATTATGTGCCGCAAAGGTGTAGTTAAATGAATGTTTAGCGAAGGAATAAAGATATAGATTGTGTCTTCACTGAATAAACAGGCAAGGAATTCACATAAAATTCACATCCCTGTGAATATCTACTTGCTCCTTCTGTGCAGCAATATGCATTAGAGTGAAACAACAGAGAGCAGGATGTGGTTTGTGAATGCTCTCAAGTCTCACCTCTATGTTTTTGAAATAGATGTTCTCAGGGAGTAGGCTGCATGTGCACCCCATGTGAGACTACCTAAAATTTGCCTGAAGTACCCGACATGACTGAGTCAAGACATTTCCACATTAAAAAGCTGAAATTTGCTCCAAATGCAAACACTCTAACACAGTTATGGAATCAGCAGTCTCTTTATGCACAAGAGGGAAGAAGTAGTTCTGAGCAAGACAAAGCTCTACGAGAGGCTTAACAACTGCTCATTGTCACTGCAGGTGACGTGCATATAGAAATGTAAATACTGCCAGAAAATACTCATCTGAAGCACCCACACACACAATGCACACACAGACTAGGCTCACAGAGGGACATATTTACTGAAAGCACAAAGAGACTCTATAATTCACACGCGCTCAGCACATTGTCATTCAAAGAAAAGGTGTTTCTTCTTGCTGGGGAGAGGAATATTTTAATAATGGAAGTTCACCCTATACTTATTCGACACTTCTGTGCATGTACCTTATTATTCATGGTTTATTAAACTGGTTAGAGTGGTCAACAGGCACTGCAAATGCCTTTGCTTTAATGTTGCATGTTACATTAGAAATGGCTGGACAAACTTATCTAAGACATTAAGCAGTGTGAAGTGCAACCCTAAAATTCAGCTAAATGGTTTTTTAATAGTGGTTGATGTGTTATGACTATGCTATGCCATAAATGTTATGCATACTATTTTTGAGGTATTTACACATTGCTAAATTCCATCTACTAGTACTGCTGTGTTCATTAAATTATATAAACAAACATTAGAATAAATGTAACAGTCAAGTGTAAAGTTCTCCCTCAGATCTGCACAGCAGAAACCAGTTTGGATAGTCCAGTGCTGTTAAGTTTCCAGGGCTCTCCCTGAAAGCAGTAAGATCAAAACTACAGTTCAAACAAGCAGTCGAGGTGTTGGCATGTTTATCTGAGTTCTGTTGATATGGAAATCCAGAATGGCAGATTTGCTTGTTCCCATACATGCACAGTGAAACCAGATAAGGTAGAAATCAAAAGTGTCAAGGCCAGGTTTTGAAAGACGCAAAACTCCTTGTGCTGGGGCATTTCGGTAGATCTAAACCTGTTCATAAGCAATATGGGAGCCATATCTACAGTGATATCTACAGTGAGAATTCTATGTTTAAGCTAAGGTTGTCTAACAGTTCCCATAGCCAACCTCTAATTTTCAGTCGTTCATAGCTCTCTACACTTTTGTTTCCTTCTGGCTACATAATTTAAGCCACATTACTCTGGTTTACTCTCCTACTATGAGAGCTTATTATTTGTCAGCAGATCCTCTTGCACCAGAGGTGCTTTTCCCTGACTTTGCAATCACAACTTCCCTGAAGGGGAGATCTTTGCAAACCTCTGCGTGCGTCCCCAGCTTTGCAGAGCTCTGTTGCAGAGCTTTGCATGAGGCATGCATGGTCCATTCTGGATTCCACTGCTCCTACTGAGGGGTGACAGCCTATCCATATTTCTAGTGGAAGGTGGCCCTGCCCCTGGCAGGGGTTTGGAACAAGATGATCTTTAAGGTCCCTTCCAACCCAAAGCATTGTATGACTCTGTTTAGGTCTCCAGCTGCTGGAGCAGTCGTATCTCTTTGCAATTGGGGGTTTCTGCCACAACAAGGCTCAAGCTGGCAACAAAATGCTGTCTCCTCCTTGCTTTTAGCTGTGCAGGTGCCAGAGGCAGGCAGGAGATCAGAAAACATATCTGGCTCAAGAGGTGAAAGGTAAGGACTGAGAAGGATGGAAAGGAGGGAAATGAAGGAGTGGGACCAAATGAGGTGATAAGAAATGGGTGGGATGTGAGCTGCAAGTAAAAGTAAGGAGGGTGATGAGAACATTAGGAGCCATAAAGGTGAAGGGATAGGAGTGATGATGATGCTAAAGGGGGGATTTGAATCAAGGCAAGGGCACTACTCAGAGCAGCAGTGGGGCAGGAGATGGGGAAAACAGCAGGAAACAGAAGGAGTTAAGGGAAAGAGAACTGAAAATGAGGAGTGAGTTAGATCCACGCAATAACCTGAGCCAGCTGACCACCAGCATGCCCAGCTCAGCCATGTTTGCTGAAAAGATCATTTACTACCCTGGGCACTGCTAGTGAGGGCCCTTCTGGTAAAATGTATGCCTGTGCCTATTTCTCGTGTCCAGCTGTGCAGTGGGCTGTAAAGCAAGCACACAAAGAGGACACTGCAGCTCCTGACTCCTTTTAGTGTTTAGCAGTCACTTTAAACATGCTCTGGGAACACACAAGCACACTCCTGGTCACAGGATGTCCCTCTCAGATGTGTTCTAGTGGCCATGTGCCTGTGACTCTATGTGCTTGCAGTGAAGAAGATGAGTCTGGGTAATTCAATTCTGGAATGGATGTGTTGGGAAAAAGGAACCTCTCTGTGCTAAGCCTGCAGTGAACCTTGACTAGATGCCACTGCTGGGGAAGCAGCCTGGGACAAAGGAAAGAACCCTCCAGGTATCACCCATGTGCTGTCAGTGAGGGGAGGAGGGGTGTTGGTGAACAGTGTTTGGAAACTTGCCCCTTTCTCATTTCCATCCCAGCCGGGATGGGGAGATGCTGCAATCCCCAGAATGACCAACCTGCACACAGGGTGGGGTCTTGTGCATCAGGGGGCTGAGATGAGGAGGGTTTATACCTGGAACTGGGAGTGTCCAAACTGCTCTTACATAAATGAGAAAATAGGTCTCCTTGCCTGGACAGAAGGTAATCATTTTCATGCCTTTATATACTGTAAAACCTCTTACGGCATTGACTACAGCCTGACCTTCCTTAAATGAAAATTTCATCTCAACAGCTTGTAGTATTTCCAGCCTGGGAGGAGACCCATTCAAAAATTGATATTAGAGCATTTCAACACCAGCCACAGCTCTGTTTAGCTCCAAATTATATGATTCTTGAATTAGCTACTGTCTGCTTTCAGTAGTTTTCCATTACAAAGGGTCAGGCACCAGAGGAAATAGTTTTCTAAACCAGAAAGGAATATTAAATGACACAGCTGATAAGTATGAACAGTGGTGCAGAAGATTTATTGAGTAATGTGTTAGGTTGATAAATGATAACATTTATTTGCAATTTGAGGATGTGACCCAAATGACACTCATTAGCTCAGCTTGTGTAGAACCGATTAGTTTTGCAAATGTATTATTTGTCTGGTGCTATTGGAAGGAGAGTCTGTTTTAATTGATTGGAAATCTGTTTTATTTCAGTGAATATTATGTATTCTGTTTTTAATTGTATTCTGTTTTTTCCATCCTGAATGTCAGGGATATTACAGTCTATTACTTGAGCAGTGGAGTGCTAGAAGGCTGCAGTGAGTGCATTAATCCATACACAGAGGGGTCATAATAAAGCAAGATTTCTGTCACCCACTGGGACTCCTGGGAGTGCTCTGGGAGGGAAATGAGGATGCAGCTGGCTCACACAAGTTGCCCTCCTTCTGCTGGTGGAGCTTGAACAACATATGCTCAGCTTCCCAAAAAGGGTCACGGATTTCAAAGTATGATTCCAATTACATGGAGATTTTTGCCTGTGCCCATCACCAGTGCCAGGTGGGGAGGCTGAGGAAATGTCTCATGCTCTCTGCTGGACCTCCAGCTGTAAGGTGTAGGGGTTTGGAGAACCTGGGAACAAATTTTTGCATTTTGGTCTTTGCTGAGAAACTCCAGTGAATGTTAAACAATTACAATTTTCCAGAGGTCTTTCTGTCCCAGAAAATAGAATAGAAACTGGTGCCTTTGTTTTAGGAAAGTTCAAAAAGCCTAAAGAAAGTCATAGAATTTCTGGATTTGTGTCTCTGTAATATTCTGAATTAGGTGAGAGCCTTGAAAGGTATTTTAAGGAGAAATGCTGGCCTGTTGAAATCAGGAAAATGTTTGTTTCCACAAAGATATTGATGTGAAACACTTCAGAGACGAAGGCTTGCATGTTATTGAAGTATTTTATTCCAACCTTTTCTAAACCCCCTTATACGTTTTCTGAAGGCTGGAAATGAGTTTTGTTTTGATACTTTGCTCTCCCTCACTGCAGTGTAAACATAAGAAAATCAAAACTGAAATGAAACATGAGAAAAATAAAAGTTTTGGTGGACCCATGAGAACTCCATCAGCCTCACAGCTCTTTTGTAATGAGCAGTGAGATCTCAGCTCTCACTCATTCCTGGCAGCCACAAATGTCCCAGACTGAAAATATTTGGGTGAGACCAGAAAACTATTTCCTGCCTGGTTGTCACAAACCTTTATCATGAATAGTTGTTTCACTTAGTTTCAGCTAATTCCTGCTTATTTCAAATAAGATGTTATTTACTGGAGAGAGATGACAAAAATGAAATCTATCCATTTGTTTCAATAGGTGCTTTGTTTATTATACCACTGGGGTAGATGGTAATATTTCCTAAATCTCAAAAAAAAATCCCCAGCAAAAAGCTGGCATTTTTTTCCTGGTGCCCAGGTTTTCTAGAAAACCACAAACCAATTTTAGAGTGAGGAAAGTTTGCAAACACACATGGCGCAAGAAACAAGTGGTTAGAGTCAATGGCTCCTGAGAAGTTCTGGGGAAAGGTGGAAATGCAGTGCTGGCTGGATGTTGTTCCAGAATAAGCACATCCTTCCCAAAAAAGATGCATTTCCCTCATGAGAAGAATTTTCCCTTCCTAGGAACTATTGAGATTTAAATAATTTTCCTGGGCAGAGGTGATGTCTTCTGTTTGGAGGTGAATAATGTGTGTGTGCTGTCATTCCTCCAGCTTCCAAAAGCATCCCTCACCATGGGGTTGTGCAGACATGAGGCTTTGGGATTTGTTCGAGCCTTAGGGTGCACTCCTGGGAAAAAGGACCTTTCCTAGAACATCCCTGTTTCCTGTCCTGGGTATCAGTCTGCTGCTTCCTTCAGGGAAGGCATTTTTCATCCTGAGCAGAACCTCCAGCTAAAAAGCATTTCCTGACATATTTCATTGCTCAGACAGTGTTTTCTACCAAAAAATGGTTCAGCTATGATAAATTATTCTCCAGTGATGGCAATTCATCAAAAAAAATTCCGGAGTGGGGTGGGTAGAAGCCCATTTGTTTGTTTGTTTGTTTGTTTGTGTGTTCGTGCAGTCGGCGCTCGGGGCTGGGTGAGGGCAATCGCTCTGCTCGAGGCAGGACAGCACAGCTCCTGCTGTGACCAAGGGAGCCTGAGTCCTTCTCATGTGCAGCAAGCACAGGAGCAGCCTGCTTTTTCACAGAAACTCCTTTCTAAAGCTGCACTTTAATTTTCCTCGGCTATTTGTTTGCTTGGATATCGGTTTCAGAGCCATCCTGGGCTGAGATATTAACATTTTCCTGTCTCTTTGTATTCTCACGTTATTTTCAGGGCTATTTTAGATCTTCTTTTCATGGGTGTGATTTTATTCCCTTCAAAAAACACATCTTTCTTCATGCAGTTGTGAGCTACTAGAACCATGGAGCTCTTGGATAGACCACTGTGACAGCACATGCTGCAAAAGGCAGCTCAGAGGAGCACTGTAGGCCTTCCACACTTGCTGACATAAATCCTGGCACCAGGGTTTGTGCCAAAGCTTTGCTCAAGTAAAGCATGAGAGGACAAAACACACATAATCTCGGGAAATCTGGCCAGTGCTGCCATCTCCAGGGTGGGATGCCTAAACTGCACCTCTTGTTTTCTCTCCTGAAGCAAAGAAATGCTGTAAGTCCATCTCTGTCCTGGCAATGTTTATCTGTGTGGGAGATTTGTGTGAAAAGCACAGCACAAGATGATACTTAAATGACATTTTAATAATCAGCATAGAAATGTGTTTAATCTGGATTTAAATTTCCTGGAACAATTTTTTTTTTTTTTTTGGTCTGCTATTTTAACCAAACACATCATCATGCAGACAGATCTGTGGAGCAGAAAATGAGAGGACGAGAACATAAACCTGCTCACAAGTACAGAGCTGCTACTTGCGCCTCCATAATGACATTATCCCTTTTGTTGTTCACACATTATCATGTGCAGTGCAAAATAAATATGCATGGTAGAGCTGTTAATGAATATCACTTGGATCCAGTTTCAGGAATAGATCTTAGGCATGCTTTGGAGGCTGTGAAGAAGTGCAGCTCTGTGCTTATACAATCAGCCAGACTTGAGAAAATGAAGCTGATGATGGCATTTTTTTTCCTGACAATTATCATTTTTATCTAATCCCAGTCTGATAATATTAAAAAATATTTGACTGTGGTGCTTTATCTGTTACATGGTCCTTTTCTGCTGAGAAACTTTCCCATCTTTCTAGAAACACCCGAGTATAACATACAGCAGCCAAGCAAAGCAGCTGCAGCTCAGCACAGAATTGCAGCTAGAAACAAATATTTTAAAGTGGTGCACAGGGCATATCTATGAGCTAGGCTTGCAGGAAAGGATGGCAATACAGGCATAATCCCATCATCTTTCTTGCATTTGTGTGACCTTGTCCCTGGTACTCCCTGCCCTGGCTGCTGAGCATCATCTCCAGCACTCTTGTATGTGTCTGACAATTCCGATCACATCTACCTCCAAATTCAACGTCACAATGTTCTTATTTCTACAACAATGCTAAATAGCACCTCCCAATTACTTTTTCCTTCCTTGTAAGCAGAACAAATTATTGCCTTTCCTTGGTACAAACCATGCTGGCCCCATGAGACTGAAGACAGTACTGAAAAATAAATGCAGCATTTCCTCTGGATTTGCAGCTTGCTCTTGCCAAGTAACTCAGGGACACAGGAATTAATATTGCTAAACACTGAGAGGAAGGACAGAATCATTTCATTGCTAGCACACAGACAGAACTAGAAGAACTGCTATAATTATTTAATGCTGCAGAACAATCTCTGGGTTCAGTGTTTCGCATTTTCTACTCATTAATAAGTCCAGAAGAAAAAATCGCCTTCATAAGACAGCATTACACAGATTCCAGAGCAGAACTTGAGTTGTTTTGCTGAGAATTTTCTCAATTTCCCACCTAACTCTGTGACCTGTGTGGTTTATAAGACAGGAACAAGGAAGTCTTGAGCCTTTATCCTTCTTTCCAAGTCAAGGGCTGGATGCTGGTAAGAATAACCCATGGAACAGCCAGCATTTAGGATATAGCAGTCACCTTTTGGTTTTTTGTGTTTTTTTTACTAGTGCTCCTAAATGGCAGCTTCTGCACCACTCAGCAGTGTCGTGGAGGCAGAACGTTCTGCTCAAGAAAGAAAGAAGGAAGGGTAAGAACTGCACCAGAGCTGGACCCACCAAATTTTAAAAAAGTTGAAGAGCCACCTACAGCTTTGATGCTTCAGTCAGTATTTAGAGTAGTGTGGTAAAGGTAAGGAGTTAAATTTATGCCATGAGAAAGGGACTCAAAAAGTGTAGCATATTTAGCCTGAAAGAAAAAGCACACTGGATGATGATCTCATTAAAGTGTCTAAATATATAAAAAGATAATAGAAGAATTTGGTCATGACCTACCTGGCTGGACTTTGTGAAAATTAAGGGAAGATATATTGGCCATGACGGACAATGAAATCTGCACAGAAATGAAATGGGTAAAGTCTTAATAATAAAGCCTTTTGAGCTGGTCTGGAGCACAAATTCTTGAAATAGAAAATGCATATGAGAGATTTTTTTATAGGTAGCCCAAGCTGAGGTGTAAAGAATAGAGCTGCATATGAATAGAGATACATGTGAACATTGTATTCTTATTACTGTTTCTCATTTTTTTTAATATTCCAAGTACTGCAAAATGTATCAATCCAGCCAAGAGGAATATTTTTGCAGAAGCTGCATTCATAGTTGACTCAGTAGAGGATGATGGTTTAAAACACACAATCCATAGAATAGGGGAAAAGAACAGTGGGTTGGGAAGAAACTTGCCAAAGCCAGCAGTTTAACTCAGGGCTGTCTATATCTGGCTCCTGGTAAGGAGTTCCTGCTCCAGGTATAATATTGATGTGTATAGTTTTAAAACTCTTTCCAAACTTATCTGGAAGAAAATATGGAAAAGGCTGTCCATGGGTATTTTAATAAATGAACTTCTATCTAAAAAAAAAAAAAGAAGCACCCCCCCCAAGTTTTTAGCTAGTGAATATCCATACATGTAATGCTTATATTGGTGAGGAATTGAATAATTAGGACCAACAGCCACAAAACCTCAAAATTAGGAAATTGAGACCAATGGGAGAATTCATTCAGGCAGAGATTTTTACTCAGGATAGAAAATACAAAGAGTAAGTTATCAAGAAAGGTCATAAAAGGCAATGACATAAATGAATTTAAGAGACAGCTAGACATTTTTATGGAGAGAAGGTATTGAAGAATTCAGAGCCAGTGACAAATCAGAGAGATGAGGTTGAGATAAAATTAACGAGGACAGGCTTGCTTGTGGCCAGAGGCATTTTACTGTCCAGCAATACCTTATGTCCTCTGTCATCACATCCTAATCTAATGCTGACATCTGAAGATAGCATGAAATCTTTTACACCTCTTAGTATATTAAAAAGGAAAAAAGGCTTTCAGTGTTTTCCCCCACGGGGAGAAACATAAAGTTGTTTTTTCACTTCTCAACACATGCATGTCGTTGCCGCGGCTGCTGAAAGGACTCAGTCTCCAACAGTACAGCGTGGCCTGATTACAAACTCAGAGAGTGTTCCCTGAGTTGCTTTAAAACTCTCCACAGAGTGGGTTCAATCCTATCTCTTCTGTTTTGTAAGCAAAATGTTGTTTATTTTCCTGTAGTTACTTTTTTAAATCACGGAGAACAAGTGGAGACTCACAGAGGTGTCCTGCTTCTCCAGCGCTGACTTAACTCATCCTGCAGTGCCATCACCTCTGCTTGCTTCTGGATGGGCATATCCTCACAGGGCTGGCAGATTTTGGCACTGTCCCTGGGCCTCCAGCAGGTGTGCACTGCATCCAGAGGTGTCTGATGACCTTTTTGGTCCCCAGACTTCAAGGGCTTTGTGCGAAAATACGACCTTGAAGAGAGAGAAGAGCAGCTCACGCTGTTAATTTGTCTGGAATTGGAAGAGAGAGCTGTGTGCCAGTCAGGAAACCATATGTATCCCACACTGTTTAGGAGTTAATGCTCATGAAGGGAAGATTGAGGGAAATGGGCCTTGACGTTTTGAAGGATGTGGATTTACATTAGTTCAGGCTTAAAATTATAGAGGGCAAGTAGAAGACCTGGACAAGGACATCTGGGATAACAGGACAACTTCGCAGACTGACATGAGAACTTTCCCAGGCGGTAGACAAAGCTCAGGGAACTCTTTCTCAGGTAACCTTTCTGAAAGAGTGCTGGGCACTTCTGGGGCACCAGATCTTCCAGGCAGCCCATACCTTCCCCTGAGTCCAGGGGACCTTTCCAAGATCAGAGATGCCAAGGAGCAAATAATGTGTATTCCACCCTTAAAAATTCATCCAGGTCTCATGTAGCTGTGCTTTGAGGAAAATAGATGTCTGTGTTTCTGCTTCTTCCCTGTGAGGGTGGTGAGGCCCTGGCACAGGTTGCCCAGAGAAGCTGTGGCTGCCCCATCCCTGGGACTGTCCAAGGCCAGGATGGATGGGATTTGGAGCAATCTGGGATAGTGGAAGGTGTCTCTTCCCATGGCAGGGCATGGGAAAGATGGTCTTTAAGGTTTCTTTCCACCCAAGCCATCCTATATGTGCCCCTGAACATGAAGAGGCACTGAACCCAGGCTCTGGGGCAATGTCAGGGATGATGAGCTTTAAAACAGGCATATTCTATAGAAAGTACTCATCTACAGAACATTTCTCTTGTGCTGACAAGTATAGAGATGCTCCCTTATTAACAGAATCTTTTTCCTTTATGTCAATAGCGATGCCTTGAGGTGGCCACCTAAAACACAGAGACTAGACAAAATAAGGAAATTATAGTAGGTATTTATTTGAAGGGCCTTCAAAGCTACACCCTGGCTAGTGGACCCTGGGTTATGGGCTCTTCACACTTTTATAAGTTTGTCCCATTTGCATGTCAGGGTTTATTCTCTAATTACAGCCTTATTTCATGAAGTAATTATCCCAAGGTTCTCCCCTCTAGGCCTTAGTGTACACATTTTGGGACCTGGTGTCCTTGAAGAGCAAACCTAGAGAGGCTTGTTGAGTTTAATCAGCATGAGAGAACAGTAGTTAACAGGCCATATGAAACTTCAGAGTTACACACTAAGCAGCACATGATTTGAAAAATATAAAATTTAAAACCTAAGGCATCATAGCTTCATATTACTAATATAAATTAAATTCACCCAAAAGCATCTGTGGTTTTTTATTTACAATCATTTCCATGGATCTCTATAAATATACAGACCCTTTGCAGAGAGCTTAAGCACGTCCCTGTTTCTGTAGGGTTTACTGTAACCAACTGCTCAATCTAAACTGTGCTAATGAAGGCCAAACACAAATAATGCTAATTTGAAAAAAAAATGCCTGATGTGATTAGACTTTCATTGAACAAGAAAGTCTAGAACATATTTTCCTTCCTTTTTAGCTGCTTCTGCCCTAATCTGAACACCAAGATCTTAAATCCCTCAGGAGCCCAGCAGGCAGCCCACCTTTACGGACAATTTTATCCTTAAAAGTAGAATGAAAACAGCTCTTATGAGCCATCAGGGGATGGGCAGCCCTGCCGACTCAGTGTGCTTAGCTAATATGGAACAGGAGGTGGTGGAAGCTCTTGGATTTATTTTTGCATTAAACAGCCCCTCTGCTTCACAAGGAGCTGCATTGATGGACTCCGACAGAAAGCTGAGGTCAACTCTTTGTCTTGATGAGTTAGTGGAGAAATATTTAACTGAGACCTTATGAAAACTACTTAGCTGTAATAATAACATCAAATTGCTGCCGAATGTGTTTCAGGAACTGTCATTAAGCACAGAGCTATGCAACCTAATTCTATTTGTTTAAATAAAGATCTCCCGAGGTCACATTATTCTAGTATAAATTTGAAAGGCTCAGCTGCTGAAAACAGAAAGCTGGAGACAGAAATCAGGGTTTGGATGACATCCAGGCTTTATCATATCCATTCTTTGGTGTGGGCATGTGGGGACAGAGATGTCTGTAGGACTTTATGAGCTCCCTGAGCAGCAGCACCGTGCAGTTCCTTTTTGCCATTCTGGGATGCAGCTGCAATATGAAATCAGCAGCTCCATCTTATCACAGGGGTCCTGGCAGGAAATATTTATGATGGCTCAGGGGAAAGTGTCCATTTCTCTGTTCTTTCCTGTTCATCACGGTATCACTCAGCAGTGAAGACAGGCTGTTACCCAAAGACAGGATCAGGGGCTGCTAGTGCAAATGTTGCTTAAGACTGAACTCATTAAAAGGAACAGAATAGATTAGTTTCACTGAGAGACCTGCAATGATAACGTAGCCCAACTGAAAGAAAAAAAATTCAAGCCCTAATTTTTTTAAAAAGTAGATTTCAGTTTCTTTGCATTCTAGCCTTTCTCCTAAGTATCTGGGATACAAAACTGTTCAGTCAGGAGAAACCCTCAGTGATTAAGGTCTTTAAGTGTACAATTTAGGACACATCCACTTAAAAGAAGTAAGTGTAAAATATTAAAGAGAAAAGTCCTTTGCATGCTGTCCTCACTGCAGCACAGGTTTCTCACTTGGGGCTTCATAAAAATGTCGTCATCCAAGTGCATCTCACTTGAAAGGATTAAATGAAGAGAGGTATCGCGTGCTTGCTTCTGAACAGCTGATGGAAGCTCACTTAAGAACAGCATCCCTGGTTAAATGTAGAGCAGAACGCCTAAAAGGGAGGGAGGTTGGCATTTTTTGTTAGCAGGCTGAGGTTAGTCTAGTAGTCTTGGGACAGAACTGATAGTCCTCCTCAGCCAGGGGTGAGATCAATTTTATGTCTCTTTCTCAGCAGTTTCAGGTGAGGATGCAATCAATATCCCTCCCTTTGACTGTATTCCACATTTCAGAAGTAATATAAGATTCATTCCAGGAAAACAGAACATGCAGCCCAAAAAAGCAAGGCCAGATGTAAAAGAATCTCTGCAAAGAGTAGGCAGCAGAGAGACTTTATATAAAGAAACACACTTAGGACTGGTATGGATGGTCTAACTGTAAAGTGAGTATACAAAAGTCTCATTGATAAAAGGGTAAAAAGGTCAGAAGTGTCTTAAGCACCCACTTCCAACTGAGAGGGGCTGGAGTGCCCCTCAGTGCACTTAGGCACTCTGCAAAAAACATTTTAGACCTGCAAAAAGTACTTTCACGGCACCACTGAGAGGAAGAGATAAAAATGGTAAATACTGTAGTTATTACCTGGAATAATATATTTGAAGTGGAGAGATGAAAACCCAAAGGATTGTGAAAGAACTCTCAGAATCGAAATGAAATGCTTAGAAAGGAAAATATTTCTTTCCAGTCTGGAACTTGTATTAGCCAGTTGTGCCTCTCCTACAGGTGAAACTGGAAAAGGGCATCCTTAGGACTAGTTAAAGATATTTTTTGTGGATTACTCCTTTGAGTAAAATTCTCTAGCTAACCAATATTGCATTTCTTTATCTAGGTTCCATATCCTTTCACTTTGCACTCGGAATCAGAGGATATTGCAGGTGACTGAGGGTCCCTGAGACTCCACTCGGAGCAGGACTGACCCATAGGAGCAGTACTTTGAGCAGGGAAGGAGGCATTGCCCAAAAAACTCCCAGAGCTCAATGTGGTCAAGATCTGATTTCATTCGAACCAGTCTTGAAATCAAAAATACTACTGTGACTTTATCTGAAAGAAGAGTTTGGTCTAAAATCTTCATTACATGCAAATTCCACCAGGATATTGCATAGTTAAGGTCTCTGAATACATTTGAAATAATTCTCTTTTCCTTTATGTAATGAATAGAATAGATGGAATTGCTTCCCCAGACTTTCTGAGGAAATTGAAGTGATGTGCTAAAGATTTAACAGCTTTTATTTCTCTTTTCAGATCTTAACCAAATATGAAATATTAAAGTACTAATATATTTAATGAAACCAGAAGTTGCTGTTATAATTAATTTCCTTTCCGAGAAAAAGTATTGCCAGCTTCTTTCGGAAAGAATGTGAGTAATCCTTTAAAAGAAAACCAGAGCAAATGTATGAAAACCTTTCTCTTCTCTTCCCTAAATCTCGACCATAATGCCTTTTATTAATCACCTGAAGAGCACGGAATGGCTCCATGAAGCAGAGCCAGTGGTAGTCCATGTGTATGTCTTCATTACCACCACAGACACACCAAATTGTTCCTGTTCTCTTCCTGGCTGGAGACAAAGGAAAAAGGAGCCTTGCCAAGTATCTAAAAGAGATTTTTTTTGTTGTTCTTATTCTATCTTCAGCAGTGTAAACAGACATTTTTTTATTTTCTAAGTTTATTTGTGGATTATTCTATGAAAGACTAATAATGCATTTGAAAAAAATCCTGGTAGCTGCTGCTGGTAGAAAGAGCTGTACAGATAAAGCAGTTACCTCAGAAATGCTCATGTAAAACCTGTGAACAAGGAAGAGGGAAAAGAAAAATTCAGAGCTAAGCAATAGAAATATTTTTAACTATTTTTCCATGCTGATCACCAGAAGGGTTGCCATTTGGCAAGAGGTTTCTCCTCCTCACGGATACCCCTGGAGAAAGGGACTCTTCATTTGACACACCCAATATTCCTGGGTGCAGACCATGGCTTGGGGTGGTTCTGCACCCACACAGCCTCACTTCCCTCGGTGCACACCCAGCAGGATGGAGAGGCAATGCCTTGGTTTCACTTCTTTGGGGAAGGTGATCTCCAGTTCATTGGGTCCACACTTGCCATCAGTCACTGAGAAGGTATTGCTTCAGGGGGTTGTTTTGTTTTGGTGGGTTGGGGTGTTGCTTGCTTTTTATTTTTTGTGGTGTAACATTTTGGAGTAAAGATCCCAAAGAACAGGACCCTCCTTTATGTGTGTAACATATGAAGGGATTTAAAATTATTATAATTTTCTAGTTTGCTTGTTTATTCAAAAAGTCAATGGAGACATCTGGTGCTTTTGCAACTAGATGAGGACGCCAAAAATACAGTAATAATAAAATCCCATGAACAAAACCTTCTTCAGAGCCACAGCTGGGAGCAAAATGATGTCTGACATAAAAGTGACTAACCCTGTCACCTGTTTTCATTTGATTTTGTATGCTGCAAAACAAGCATGTGAAAAAGGTAAAGCCATCTAGCAAAAAACAATGTAACTGGAAGAGATTGGTTAACTTTTTTTTTTCCTCTCTCTTGTTCAACTTCATCAAAGATTCATTTAAAATACTAATGTTTTTCAGCCTATTATCTGAAGTTAAAAGAAGCATATGGTGCTCTGCGACAAAAGATAATTAGATTTCTTGTCTGCCTTCAGTATTATAGTTTGTTAATGCACTTAATGGAGTTTACAAACAGAATAGGCAGAATAAATGATAGAACAGATTAAGAGGTTTAAACTGATGCATGTTGATTTTCTGGGTTTGCTTCTTGGAATATCACAACTGACCTATGGTCCGTCTACTGCAGCATCCTTTTCTCTTTAGGCACTGTTGGATAAGAATAAGAAAATCCAATAATCCTGGTGGTGATGGAAGGACCCAGTCACAAAGAGTGTTTTCCTCCTAAGCACTGCAGTTCTTGTTATGGCCTGAAGCAAAGGCCTCCTAGCCGTTCATTATGTCCTTATTTGATGTTTATCCACACCAATGGCTGATCATTCATTTGAAACCTTCTAAACTCCTTCCCTGTGTAACACCTGACAGCAATCAGTTCAACAAATTGCAAATGCATGGTCTAAAACCCAGGCCTTTCATTAGCCTAATTGTTTGATGCCAATCATGTTACCAAATAATAACTTAGAGTCTTTAGAATCTTAAATAATCTATTGACACAAGGCTTCACACAAACACTGTCTAGACATTCTGATGTAGCCTTTACAACTCCTAGAAGGAGGCCCTAAGAAAAAAAAAATGTTTTGAGGCAAGATATGAAACCACTGCTGTACATCTGCTGGGCTCACCTCCATCTGCACTCAGAATGAAAAGATGTATATGAGGAAATAAAGCAAAATAATCTATAAATTTATTCTCTCTAAATCATCATGATTTTTTTTAGACATGATATGCTCCTGAAAAAAAAAAGAAAATGAAAATTAAATTAATATTTCGGGGGGGTTGAGTTTCAGCCGCTCATCTGATATGTTGCAAGATGGAAAATTATTACTTCAGGTAGAGAAGCTGGTGATGGAGTCATCAGTTTGACACCTGAGAAAATAAAAGATATAATATTCAACCCATATTGCTTACAAACTGCTCTGTGGGGCTGCAATTGCAGGCTCTTTCCTGTGAACTTAATTAAATATTCAGGTGTCCTAATGAACAAGACTCTGAAATGCGTTGCTGCATACCTTGACTGTTATCCCTCTTCAGATAAGGTGAATCCAGACCATATGTGCTACAGGAAAGGGTAAAGGACCAGCAGATGAGGAGAAGTTTTTTACAAAATCAGACCTTTTTCTGCTCTAACATTGAGAGGAGGAGATATGATTGCCCTTGATAATTGAAATTGCTGAGGTCGCTACTGGTACAACCTTTTCAAACAACCCAAACTCAACAATACCTGGGTCACAGTGACAAGGATTGCACTGAAGAGGAACAGCTTTCATTTCCTACTAAAATGGCAGTGGAAGACAGCATTCCTCTGTGGCACTTGTATCGCTGGGCTGTAGGAGTCAAATGACCTGCAGTCCTCTCGACAGGAAGGGAAAATATAGTCCTGCCTGTACAATGTCTTCCCTTAATGCAACATGACCCCAGCCAAAATTGATTTAATCATTCAAATAGTATTGTTTCATTTCCCTTATTTCTTGTCTAATTTCATTTTATGCTGAGGGGCTTGCATATAATAATTATTTTTGCATTGACATACCTCTCAAAGATGGGTTTTCTTATTTCTTAAAATAAATTTATAAGATGAAGCATTGGACCTCTGCCCTGGCTAACAGGACACAGGCAAAGTAGTTTTTTACACTTATGTGTTGATTTAGAATATTAAAATATTAGAATATTAAAAAGACATCGGCTATAAAGTTTTATGTATCTTCTTTTTTGTATGCAGACCTGCAGCTGATAGTTTTGCATTGCAGCATATTCTGGGTTATTTGATATTATTATTCTCCCATGAAAGATATGGATGACTCTTTTTTTTCTCACTAAAGTTTGCATAAATTGTTGCTACAGGGTGTGTGATTTCCAGTCATTAATGAATCCCAAGGTCTAGTTATGAGGCAGTAAAAGTAAACAGCCACTCATAAATGATACAACTGCAGGATTTCATCCCTTCCTTGGAGAACAAGTATGATTTCAAGGCTTTCTGTGATCCATCTTGTCCATCTGGTTTTCCTCACTTAGTATGAAAAACAACAAGATTGGTCTAAAATCCTTCAGAAACTGGTAAAGTGAGAAACAAACTGAGAAGTAACTAATAATAACATTGCACTTAAACTTCAAACTAGTACAAGCATCAGCAGAAGAAATTGCTGCATTTGGTGAGTCCTGAACAATTCGAACTGAGCTCTCCAGAGCAGGTGTGTGGTTACACCTATTCAATGTTATTATTCTCCTATACAATACTGCTAATATTATGCAGGATTTTGATTTCCTAATGTTTACAAAATACTTGCATTGATTACTTTGACTCCTAGTCCCTACCAACTCTCCAAATTTTAAGTCCTTCCCAGACATTTACTCTTCATCATAAAGGGAGACACAAGCACAAGAAAATGACTGACTCACTCAGAGTGAAGCCCTCAAATCCCCCCTCACAAAACAAAGAAGAAACCAGAAGTTGGCTTGAAATGGCTCGTTTAGAAACCTGGCAACAAGGACTTTTTAAAACTTGATTCTCAGAAAAAGGAGAAAAGGAATATAAGCATCTCTTGCCAGCTCAGCAGCATGGAGGCCAGATTTGTTTAAGCTGAGGAATGGGCATGTTTGCCTTCAACTCTTTTAAAACAGGTGACAGATATGATGCCAGAAATAATTTACTGACACAATTATTGTTATTTTGAGTCAAAGTTTGACCTAGACCTACGGCCAAGTGCGTTTATTTTCCTAACATCGTCTCAAGCCATTTCTTCCCTGAAGGTGAGGAAGTTTAGAGTGAGGAAAAGAATTGATGTGCACAGGCACACAGAACGTTTACTAGTTGGTGGCAATCCAAAGTCAAAAAATATTTGAAACACTGTGCAAGCACGTGCACATACTACTTGAGAGTCAGAGCCTGTTTGCACAGCGAAAAGCTCAGGTCCTAGCAGGCTAGTCCAGAAAAATCCTTCCTTCTGCTTCAGCTCATTTCCAGCTGAGAGGCTGCATATAAATGTACCTTGACTGTCAAAACTGATCATGGTCTTTGACAGCAATTAACATTAAGAAAATAAATACCGAGGTTACATATTTTAATCATATATTTTGAAACTCTAGAAGGAAGACGTGATGTTTAGATCTATGGGAAAGAAAAGGTTGATTTCAGGATTTGGCCAAGCTGCAAATAAATATCTGCTCTGAAAAAGTCTTTTAGGGAAGGTCTTTATCTTCTTTACAAACAGTTGCAGTATTTGCAGGAGAAGCTACCAAATATCCCAGTCGCTCTCTTTTTACCCATTTAACATCCCTTTCCCAATCTCTGCTCCTTCTGTTTGCCTGCTGTCCCTTCTTTTCCTGTATAATTACAAAACTTCTGACCTTCTTATATCCACCATCTAGAGAAGGTGTTTAAAAAGTGTTCAGAAGCCTTTAAATTGGAGTAGCAATTACAAATGATCCATACTTTCAAGGGGAAGGGACAGTATAGTTATTCTTACATGAGCAATGCTAAATCTTCTCACCAAATATTATGATTTTACTTTGTATAAATTTCAAATATAATTTGCAGCTCGGTTTCTGTTTACTTCATATTGAAGGATTTGAACTAAATATGCTGGTTCTTCTTTGTATTAAAGCCATTGTTCCCTCCTTCATTTTTTCCCCTCTCCTTTGGTGGCTCTTTTCCCTCTCCTGTGCCTCAAAAGGGATGCATTTATGTATCCTTTTGGAAGACAGGGCTCTGAGCAACCTGATTTGATTGAAGATGTCCCGGCTCACTGCAAGGATAGGACAAGGTGACCTTTAAATGTTCCTTCCAAGCCAAACTATTCTATGATTCTGTGATGCTGAGACAGTCTTCATGCTGAAAATAAATATTCATTAGCTGCCTCTCTGATGCCAGGATGAAATATAACATATTGTGCTGTAATTGTTTTAGTTTTCTGTAAAGAATCTTTTTTCTTGTAGTAGAAGTAGCAGCTTCAGTTCAGTTAGACCAAATTTACTCCAAAAATTTCCTTGTGTCTGCCTGTTTCCTTCCAACACTCTTGAGATAATTACAGGAGTCTGATGAATAACTAGAGTGGATGCAGATTAGATGTATTCCTCCAGATACTCTGAAGTGTGCTGGAGCAGTCAGACCTTTGGTCAGAAACACATTTACATTATGACTCAGGCTTCTGAAAATTGCTTCATTAGTAGATATTTAAAAACGAAAGAATAAAGATTCCCATCTGACCCACTCATTTATATTCCTCTGAACAAGCAAGGCAAGAATGTGCAGTGCTCTTGCACTCAGAAAATATTTGGTTTGTACAGTCAAATCGTTAAATTCTCAACCATGCAAGGATTTCTCCATAATACAGATGTGTCCACCCTCCTTGACATTGTGGCAGTGAAATGTAAACATAAACAATTTGAAAACTGTATTCTTTCAAAGCAGTCAGGAAAACTGGAGCCCATCATATCTAAAAGAGTAATTAAAAGGAATATTGCTCCTTAGTGAGGAGCAATACACACATTTTCTGACAAGCTGTGATGAAAGATGTGACGACATTTGGAGCAACCTGGTCTAGAGGGAGGTGTTGGAAGCAGGTGACTTTCAAGGTCCTTTGCAACTCAAACTATTCTGTGATTCCATGGTTCTGCTGTGGCAACAGATAGGTGGCCCCAAGGATTCATAATCACAAAACACTTCTTGTGCCATCTGAAGTGGTCACTCACGGGGATGGACTTCTTTGTTGTGGGATTTGTTTTCTGAAAACACACTTATTGGGCATGGTGGCATTGCTCTGTGTGCAGAACTGGACTCTGCTCTGTCACTGGTGGGTGGAGAGTCTGGGCAATATTTAATGACTGCATGGAGGAAATCTATGGAAATTTTTGAAAATGTGGCAGTGAAGGTGATTTTGCAAAGCCCAGCTTGTCTCAGAAAAGAAGTAATGGTTCCTTGGCACAGAGAAGCTCAGCCACAAGCCCTAGCTGTAGTCAATGGTCATGAGCTCAGATTCAAAGCCTGACTTCTTGGTTGTCAGGGTGAGTAATCTGAGGGCCTGAGTTCATGGCAGCAAACTCAACTTGACCATCTTGATGTGCTGGAGAGCTGGAAGTATTTAGTACTTGCATATATTTTGTGTTTTCCACAAGGTAAGGATAGAGGGCATTTTATGGATACAAACTGCATGTTTGTGAGTACAAGAGCTGTAGGACAGGGAAACTTCCAGAAACCACAGAAAAAATGCAGATGGAGTCTTATACTTGTGAAATCTGCCAGTTTCAGAGGTAAAGCCAAAAGATGCAGAGAAGAGGTTTTTGAGACCTGTGTGGAACAGGGACTTTTATTCTTCTATTGAAGTGTCTGATGTTAAACAGAAAACAAAAGAGAGGATTCAGATTACAATGAGGCACATTGTGCCTGCGCCAAAGTAGGATCAAAGGAAACAGTGTATTAGTTTGGAAAGCTTTAGGTCTGGCAGTTGAATAAAGTGGATATTCTTCAAATCATTTCTTGGGAGAAAAATTAAAAATGCAGTATTTGAGCTTTATCTCATATGTGACCCAAGAATGTAGGTCTTTTATTTCTTATTCTAGATTAAATCCTGTTATATGGTTGCCTTTTGAAGGATATAATTACTCCAAGGAATCATGCTTATACAGCATTCTTCACCTCTTAAAATCAGTCTTAGTTTAGCAGTGCAGCCCTTTGATGGGAATATTTCATGGCCTGTGTAAAGTGGGTTAGGACTTTGCTCATTCCCTCATCAACACATATGAATCCTGGCCAAAATAAATGTCATGTCTTATTGGCAGGGACCACTAAAGAAATCTCAGCCTTATTGAAGGGATTGTGAATGTAGAACTTTTCCAGCTCCAGCATTTATTTCAAAGATTGCAGTATTTTGGAGCAAAATGTGAAGATCATGAAAACAGTTATTGGCTGCTGCTGCTTATATTATGGTTTTTTGGGGTGAGAAATAATAGCTCTAGAGGTCTGTTTTGCAAATGAGAGGAGTTGTCTTCTGCACTGGTGGATGGTTAAAACAAAAGAGACAGAAATGTGTTCATAATTTCCGTGAAAAATAAGCTGAAGGTTTCTGAAGGCTCACAGAGGTAAAAATGCTAACTCAGGACAAAAAAAAAAAGTGTGTTGCGTTTTCAAGGTCCTCACTTTCAGAGTACCACATTTTTCACAGTGTGCTTGCATTTATCAACAACGGGATTTTTATTTTGTCCTATGGACTTCAGTGGGGCTAAGACCACACTGAAAATGTTGCCAATATATTGGAAAACACAAAAGCAGGAATCGACATGGGTATATCTCACTATTATTAATTATTTTCAAAGTGAAAAGGAAATATATTTGCTTAAATTTACTCTGAGTATTTCTGCAAATTTTATTCTTTCTCTTTCCTGCTTTGGTTAGGAAGTGATTCCACTTGCAGATCAGCGTGAAATGTAGGAAACAAATGTGAGCATCCAATTTTCTAAATTAACTTCTTCTCAATGAAGTTTGAACCCATTATTTAGTTTGCTTTGTAAGACAAAGGTAGTTTGTTATTTACTGTAAATCTGTTTTCTGTTGAGCAAATTCAGATAGTTCATTCCCAAACTGTCATTCAAATAAAGATTCAGTCATTACAATATCCATAATCTGAATATAATCATCCATGAAGCAAATGAAGAACCAAAAGAATTACAGAGATATAGTGAATTTTTTCTCTGGAAATCAAACTCTGCCAAAAAATATCCACTTTTTTTTCCATTTAAAAAAAAAAGATGTATTTGTGGTTCCATAGAAGCAACTGCATCACTCAGAAATACACTTTGATATAATTATTTTTACATTCTCAGGGTGCAATGAAGGAGTGTTTATAATATTTATGAGTCAGTGACTGTAGAGACCAGGACTTCCTGCTGATTAATTGTATCAGACAATGACGTGAGCAGAGGTGAGAAAGCTGCTGCCAAGATAAACAAAATATGGCCTGAGAAATACAAAAATAATAAATAGCTAAGGATGCACTGATGCACCTAAAATCATGTAGATGCCAATACATTTAACATCAATGATGCCAATTTCAATGAGAAAGCATCAAAGAAGATAGCATGACTTTATGTATAACAATTTGGGTAGGTGAGAATATCCTGCTGTCATGTTGGTTTACAGGCACTGAAATCAAAATATCTCTCTGTAAAAATAACATAAATATCATAAAGAAAGTAAAGCTTCAGCTAGATTTAAACTTAAAAAGGGTAAGTCCTTCAAATCTAAAATGAAACATGTGATAAGCGATTTCTTTCAGTAGAATATTTTTTAACTTGCAGCTGACTCAATTTTGTCCAAACCCTCTCAAAGTCAAGTTATTTTCATAGCAAGGCCTGAGATTTTGAGTGTGGTGAGTGGGCTGCTGTAAACAGGGAAATGAACTATTGCCCTGCTGGGCACTGTCACTGTGCTTAAATGTTTTTGAACATCTCGAGCCAATTTCTGTCTTCACACAAATATGTATTGAATTCTATTTCTGCTCTGGAGATTTATTTTTGTGTTAGTAAAGATATGATGTCATCTGCTATTTTATTTGTTTATTTCACTTACATAAGCAATTACACTTACCCACAGATATTCGCAGTTGACTTAACAGGGATGGCTCCAGGAAACTTTTTATGCAGAATTTACGAATTTTCGGTGGAAGTCTAAAACTGTTCCTTGATTTGATGCTTTGATAGATCTGAGGTCTGTGCAGTTTTCCATTGGCATAATTCTGTCTGGAAATGATGGGAAGCTGTTAAAGCTTGGTGGCCATTCAGGCACGTGGACCAGCAGCAGACCTGAATCATAGCCACCAGTCTGGTCAACATTGCAGTGGGACATGAGAACAGGGAAAGAAAAAGGAAATTCATAGGTCAGGTGAGATTGTGGATCCCTGCTTGGCAGGAGAGAAATAGGGTACAGGAAGAACTGCAGGGTCCAAGTCTGTGTGTAAATGTAATGGGGAAAGTTAGGGAAATAAATAACGACAAGATTTCCCTGTCAAATCCAGATTGATGTCTTTGTTACCCCAGCCAAAGAACAAATAATGAACCTCCAAAGCCAGATGTCTGCTGCTTTTGAAGTGCTGTGTATCCAGCCATTCATTTTAGAGGGGATATTTTACCTTAAAAGAAATCTGTTTTAAACAATCCTCTTAAAGAAAAATACCAATTTAAAGAATATTCCCAGGCTTGGATCCTAGGGATGGTGCCATGCTGCATCCAGGCTCCCAAGGATGAGGGAACAAGAACAAGAGATATTGAGAAGCTTGGAATCATTCATATTTGATGGGGTGAGACCCCAGTGCTGAAACTTAAGAGACTTATTTATTTGCGTCCCCTAAGTCCAATCAGAGACCCAAAATTGTCAGAAGGATTTTTTCTGGGCAGGACAAGAGGGACAATGACCTCATAATCTTCCTGCTAATGTTTTATCCAATAATGTTATTATCACTATTGTTGGTATTATTAAACAAAGCTGTAAACTACACAGAATCTCACAACAATAAATGACACTTTTGCTATATTACCTCTTTAATACTCCAGCAATTGCTTGCAATTAGATATAACTAATAAAAAGGCTTCCTGCCAACATGATATTTTTAATTATGTGTTTCATGGCTCCAGTAAAAGTAAAACATGTTCTGTTGATGTTATATTAGGTTATATTATGGGACATCCACCCTGATGAGGTACTTTTTCCTACTTTTCTCAAAAGTTATCATTTTTGTTCCTCACAAGACCTAAAGGCTACTGATATCACTTTATTAGAATATTTTCACTGACTCCCTTTTACTTTAGGTGTAATCATTCACATTTTGATGCTTTGCTTTTTCCCCTTTTTGATCCTTCTAAGGATATTCTCAAAAGGAGCTTAGAATTCAACCAAGTGCCTCCCACCAATTCCATGAACAATAATGTCAGATCTTGAGGTTCAGAACTTTATCAAACATCAGTTCCTCCTTGAGTAAGGCTTTATTTAATGACCTTCCTTACATTTCTGAGGAGAATTTCCAGGAGTGGTGGTTCTCGTTCCTGCCTCATTTCAGCACTGTCAGTTTTTCTTCCCTTGCTCTGTGTCAGCACCCACTAATGATGGATTTTAGGGCCTAAACAACAAAAAATATCAGCTACTGTTTGTTAGGAGCCTCCTGTCTCCTCACCTAGCCCATCCTAATCCAGAGGTGTGATCCTGCCTACAGCAAAATTCACCTGTGAACAACATAACCCAGCCTAAAACCCTAAAACTTGATTCCTTGCCAGTGTGTCCCAGAGTTGAGATGGTGAATTATTATTTTTCATAAGGAAAAGGATTAAGGAGGGCAGCCCACGAAAAAGGAACTCTAGAAGAGGTCAGCAGGAGGAGATGCTGCCCAGCGACCTCGTTAGCGTACTTGGGCTAATCAGTCATTGGAATTCATCCTTAGCTTGGATGCTTGACCAAAACTCGTGGATGTTCAGTGATTGCAAAGGAGCTGCAGGTTGAGTTTCAGCCCATTTCTTGTATTTATTTCGATTGTGTTGATTTTTCCAAGCTAAGACGAAAGAAACGAGCAAATCTCTCCCCATCTGTAGCAGGAAGAAAACACTTCAAGCACACACATATCTTCTGAAAACTGCTTTTTTCACAGTTCTTAGGCCACAGCTTTCAGTTCCTCAAATGATTCATTTCAAAGTTAGGTTGACACGGAAAGCTGAGCAGATATTGTTTGCAGAAGGGAAAAAACCAATCCTAATAGAAATGCTTGATTTTTTATTTTACATTTACAGTAGTGTTTCAGCCTCATGCTGGCCAGCAGAGACTCCTTCAGGGAGATATTTAGGATATTTGTAGATTACATGAGAAAAAAGAGGCAAAATATATAATAGAATTACTCTTGCAATTAGACTATTTATTATTTTTAGCTGCAGAATGGTAGTAAATATGGTTTTCTGTGCTTGCTCCTGGCAAACAGACTAACTATAGAAATGCAAAGTTGTGGAATTTCCATTTCATTTCCTGCCTCATTACTTTCATTAACTTACAAATAGATGAATACATAAAATTAAAAAGTAATTTCCTTTTAATATTTTTAAATTACTCTCTTCACCAGTTCAAACCTTTTAATCTGTTCTTTTAAGGTCTCCATCTAATTGCCCTTACAGAGGCAGAATTGAGCTTTCGTGAATCAGATATCAGTGTGATTGATTACAAGGAAGCTAATCAGAGGGTGCCATTCACAAGATAAATGCAATTGTTTCCCAAATATTTGCTTGCAGTCTGTGGCATTTCACTACCTCGGCAGCAAGTATGAGGTGATGTGTGGGTGGGATGTGTGAAGGTGTGGATTTATGTGGGGAAATCAAATCTAGCCATGGAGGAAAGGCTATTTCTTCTTTTTTTTTTCCTCTTTTTTTTTTTATTCCTTATACAAGGACAAATTGCATGGGAATTATAGTGTCTCCCATTTAATAGAAGTAGCCTTCATGCTGATGTTTTTCACAACAGTGACAAATGGCAGCCAAAAAGAAAGGGAGAGAATGTAATCAATCTTTATACCTTTAAAAATAGTTGAAAACTAAGATGAAAACTAAACCATTTCAAGAGGAAAATAAATAGTTGGAAGCAAACAATTATCTGGGAGAGAAGGGAAGTGCAGAAGATGATTTGGGACTTAGTGCTGGGTCTTGGAGGAGGCAAAAACTCCTGTTCTGCTTTTCTTTCTTGTTTGGGACTGCAGTTTCCATGGCCACAGCACTCTAACACATATGTCCAGAAAGGAGAATATTCCCCCAAAAGGCCACAGAGTCTGAAAGCTGAAAATGTGTAAGGGAGAAATTAGGAAGAAAAATTGAACTCTTCTCCAATTTCCAGGGACTGATGACTGTTAAACAGCAACAGCTAAAGGCGTAGTTCAGACTATAAATCATCCAGGTATTTAACATATATTTAATGCTAATATTTTAGCTATGCACTAACACAATGCTAATATTTGTTAATATTACTGGAAAAGGCATAAAAATAGGATTTTAAAATAAAGCAAAATATTTGCATGAGATTTTACATAGATCAGAATAAAGAGTAAAAACACATAATGTAAAAACTTCTGCTATACCCCCGAACCCATTTTAAAAGCTCATATAACAGACAAAAGATTAAATAAGGAGTCTTGAAGATTTTGCTGAACACAAAGGAAATTAACTTCTGGAGTATTAGGTCAGACTCTGCTCAGTGTGCTCTGGATGATGGAAGATTTGGAAGGGAAAACTCGTCACTTCTCAAATTACAGGAGTTGAGAAATGAGCTGGTCAGTCAGAAAATGGTCCCTTATTTATTCTGTTATTCAAATGTCCCTCCTACAGCTGTGGGTCTCAGCTGGATTTCCAGACTTTACGTAAGGCATTCTGTGTCAGGTTTGGGATTTTTGCCTTTAGAACCTGCCAACCAGGTTCTCAGAGAAAGTCTGTTACTGCAATGAATGTTTATTGGGAAAAAGAGATGTACGGACGCTGACACCTCCAGACTTTCACAAAACTTTCCATTCTTCCTCTTTAAATCAAGTATTGATTTGGCCTGGGTCCAATGTGTGCTTTAAACTAATGCACCATAATGAAAAGTCATGGCAAGATTACTTAGGGATAAGGCTTTTAGATTTAGCTGAATTGCACTGTTTTTATAATTATAAGGAAGACATTTAAGGGGATATTTTTCATGCAACACCTGGCAGTAATCCAGTGTCACTCCCATTAAAATCACCTGGTCAGAAAGCTCCTGGTGCTTGAAAACTGTAATTTTGAAGTAAAAAGTTGTTTTTTTCTTTGAGTGAAACTAAAAAAACCCGAACATATTATTTATATATTTTGCATTTATTTTATCAGAAGCGAATGCCTTTCTTTAAACAGGTGGTAGAAGAGGATAAAGTAAGTTTATTTTTAAGTTTTACCATAGCTGCAATGAACAAATTGTAACTGAAAATCTTGGATAACTGCACACAGAAGTTATGAGATCTAAAACAGACATTGATCTTAAAGGACTAGCTTTTATAATACAGTAAACAGTTTTTTCTTTTGGATGATTTTTCAGAGCAGAGGCTTTCTTCACATCCAGGCAATTATTGATTACTTATAACTCCCTTCTCACAATAATCTCCTAGTAACAATTTACAGTGTTTTCCTGAGATCCTTTTTTACAGTGTCTTGATACACCTCTCACCAGGTTTCCACTGCCCCACAAGGTGATTATAAGGCTCTTTATTTCTGTTACCAGCCTGGGGGAGAAGGTCTCATTGTTGCACTGAGCTGCCTCCTTTCTTTCTCACTTTACCTCTGGACTTGTCTGCTCAAGGCTTCAAAATAGAATCAGCAGCATTTCTAGGAGAGCCATGCTACTAACAGAGACTTGTGTTGGTGCCTTCATCACTGTGTGTTTGCACAGGGTTTGGCAGCAGATTTCCATTTGTTGCACCCAAAGGCACTGTGGAAGGTGAGCTTTCTTTGTTTCCCTCTGGGGAGTACAGATGAGCCTCTCTCGTTTCAGCTCCTGATACCCATTTTTCTCTGAGATTTGAAAACTCATTAGTGTCTAACCAGCCTCACTAACATCTAAATATAGGCCCATGTCTGACCACTCTTCTGTGTGTGTCCTTGTCTGGCAACTTTCTTTCACACATTTCAAGCGTGATGCTTGTCTAGCACAGACTTCTCAAACTCATCATGCTCGGCTGCTTCTGACATCTTAATTTACTGCTCTGCCTCTTTCACCCACTTCTTACTCTGTGCTTTTTCTTTGCTCTTGTACAGACTATTCAAAAGGAGATAAAATCTAGAGCTGCTCATATTGGTGTTTCTTCTCCTTAACCTTTCCCCGGCAGACCCTTGACAGGTTGATTTCCTTGAGTGCTGAACAGAGATTGGGGTGGTCAGTAATTGTGATTCAAATGTCAAGGGACAGTCCCTTTTAAGCAGAGTGGAAACACCTTCAGAAATCTGGCTCACTCCTGGAGAAGTCAGGACTTCAGGTGTTCCTGAGAAAACAGGAGCAGAGAGCCAATGTCCAAGTGTGAAGTGTGGATGTTTTCTTCTCTGCAACCTGACCTGCAGCTCTGAGCTCTGAAAGGCAGCCTGCAACACACACTTGGAGTGCACAAGGTGACACTGGCAGCCAGAAAATGTCTGCAAGCAAGATGAAAACTCAGTTTGCTGGGAACATCTTTGTCAACATCAAGATTCCCAAAATAAAGCTAGAGTTCAGGGAGGGTCAGGGAGAAAAAGCAGCAAAATGCCAGCAAAACTGGGAAATGCTATCAAAGCATCTGACAAGCTCAGCAAGTACCAGAATTGCCTCTCCAGTGAAGTTTAATTAAAAAGTCTATTGTTCCCATTATTGCTTAATGATTCCTCTAAAAGTAGAACAAAAGTTTATTTTAGAGGTTAATTATTTCTGGAATTTTAAAGGGATATGAGAGTGTTTTCCTCTACCTCATTTGATAACTGAACTATTAAGGAGACTGAAGCAAATGGTGGTGTCAGAATTGGTGAAAACAACTTAGGTCTCAGAACAAAGTGCCTCGTGTCAGATATCGTGGTGGTGATGCACAAAAAACAATCTCCTAGCAAATTAAGTCAACTTTCTGTGCTGGAAAAAACTTGTCAATGACTTCTCCCCATTTGCTCCTGAATTCTAACTGAGACTCAGCATGAGGAAGTGGTGCAGTTGTTCCTGCAAGCAAACAAGAGAATGGATCCATCGGGACATAGCACTCACTGTGCTGCCAAGGAAGGATGATTCTGCTCCCTCACACTTCTCTGTGCTAATTGCCATGCTGGGTTTTGTCATCTGTCCAATAAGCCATGCATCAAAACTCAGGATTCAACATTAAAACCTCATGCTAGTGGGGGGGGGAAAAAAAAAAAGAGTTCTAAATTAAATATTTTTCAACATGGTGAATTGTGAAATTGATTGTTGCATGTGGGGAGTGCGTATTATTTCGCTTTAGGAAGATAAAAGAGATGAAGAATTGTTATGCACAAGTTCCTATATCAGCTTAATTTTCTATCACCTGCGTGCCTTTCAGAAGTGCATTAATCAATTTGTTAACATCTGACATGTGAGGTTTATTTTTTCTCATTCCTCTCCCGAAGAATTAAGTGGCAACAATAATAAACATCATAAAAGGCAGAATTTCCAAAAGCACCAAGACAGAGGTCAGTAAAATCCCTCTTTCCTAGTCATGTAGATGCAGATATTTAACTATAATCAGGGACCTTACCTCCTTCTTAAGATGTGTGCCATAAGCTGCACTGCCCACATGGATGCAGTTCACAGGCATTATCCAGGTTATGTGAGTCGAGGACACACTGAAAATTTCTCTGAGATAACAAAGGTGCTCCAGTAATCATTTCACTAAAAGTCCATCATAGCAATACAGAAAATGTAGAATTCTGCTCCCTTGAAATGACAATATTATTACCTGCTCCACCACTAAAGGTATTTCAGAAGTTTCAGATAACGTAAACTTTAAATGAATAGAAGAGGAAGAGCCCATATTTAAATTTTCTAGCATTTCCTGCAAACAAAACATTTCAAGAGGGTACTTGTGAAGGTGCTTTTCATCTGTGTTCTCAGTGGCATATCTGGAAGGTGCTAACGTTTCTTAGGCTAGCATTTTTGATAGAAAATCTCTGCTCATCATCTCTACTCCAGCTGAAGAGCCAATGGGGTTTAGAAGTTTTGGTGAGTGTGTGCCTAAGTGTGAGGTGCAATTGATGTTCCGAGGGGAGGCTTTTCTGTATATATTATGTTCATATCACCAATTTTTATTTGATTTGATTACATTTAGCTATCTATTCACTTCTCAGATCATCTTCAGAAATATGCACCAATATCACAGATTTTTATTTATTCATCATTATTGCCAGATTCTACATTTTCTTGTTATTACCAGCAGTGTTCTTTTTCCCACCCAGCTTTGATTTCCTTTAATTTCTGGGATGATGTGGCCATATTTACCATTAGAAGTAGAAGCACAGAAGAAATGTACTAGCCCTATTTTTCTGTAGTTTTCAAGGGGCTGTCATGTTTCACTGGAATTTTTAGCAGGTATTGCTGTGTATTTATCTTTTCCTTTTAAGTATACAGGGAGGACAAGGAAAGTCTCGGTGCCTTTGGGCTCTCAGTAACTTCAATCCTTTAACCTTGCTTAATCTCACGGCTTTTGAACGGGTTTGAACCAAAGACCTGATGGTGAAAGATCACTCTCCAGCAGGGGCATTTGTCTTTCTGATGGGCCTTTGCAGCTCTGCCCTCCGTGGCATTTTCTCTTGCTCAGGTCCTTCTGTGTGTGTGTGTGAAGGTTAACTGTAGGAATCACTCACTGGCTCCTTTCCTCTCGTTAGTGTGAACTACCAGCACCCAACAATGATTTTTGGAACGGCAGCATCTTCATCCATTCATTTACTGGCCTCGAGGAAATTGATCTCCTCAGGAGAAGACGTCAGCACTTGACCTGCTGGAAAAGAGAGATTTAATGTTCTGGGACAGGAATCAGAGTGGAGAGCCTGGGAGATGCACACAATTGGGTGCATCCTTCACTAGGACCTGTCAAAACCAATCATGTCTTTCCTAAACAGGTAAAATTGTCAGTATTGGTAACTGAGTGAAAATGATTCCTGGGTGAAAAAGAGGCAACTCCTACTTACAGCGTAGTACACAGAACATGAAAGAAAATGGCTTCTATTTTTTTTCTTCTTTTCTGTCATAAGTGATTCTCTTTTGGGGACGTTAGAAATCATAAAAGAAGTGGAAAAGAGGAGGCCTCCCGTGGAAATACTAAAGCAATATAATTTTACTTTTTTCTTAAATCTTTCCCTAGTGGAGGAAAAGCAGAGTTATGCTTTTCTAGATAAAATGTACTGTATCAAGCATCTTGCTGGAAAACAAATACTTAAGCTCTGTTTTATTCTAATTCTCCAGTAAGTTTGTTTTAAAAGAATGGATTTATTTTCTTTCCAGTTAAACCTTGACTTATTAGAAGTGCTAGAACTAGTGACAAAAGAAAGAATCTTGTAGGTGAGCCTGAAAATCTCAATAATTTGGTTTATTCAGGCACTGAGGTTTCGTTTATTATTTGTAATCTAACAATCTTCATGCTCAATCTAAACCCTTTAATTTTGTCTCTAATGTATATCTCCCCGAAAATGAGCAGCTTGGAAGACTTAAAACCTGCAGACACGATAGAGGAGGATCAGGCTTCAGCAGTGCCTTTTAAAAGCTCTGTGTATCAGCCTTTTAAAATATCTTTAAGGTTTCACTTGAAATGGAAATTTTATCAATGGGCATTAATAATTTTGGAAACTTCATATTGCCTTACTGATATTTATTATGTCAACAAGACCAGTGTTGTGAGGAACAAGTCTGTGTGTATCGAAAAACTCCTCTGCCCTGATAATGGCAGAAAACAAAAAAATATTTTATGTATGACTCTTGCAGCATTCTAGGTTGTCTCCTACAGAAAATCTTGTGGGTGGGATGACATTCAGATATGTCTGGCAAGATGTGTTATTTCACAAAGCTTGGTATCAGTTGGAAAAGCGAGAAAGGCGAGATGTGCATGTGTTTCTTTACACTGTAAATTATTCAACAGCAGCTTTTCTGCTTCTATCCACAGTTTTCTTGTGTTTTGCTTGGCCAAATTGGGCAGTGACAGAGATTCTACAGTTCTTTTTCTTTTTATGGTTTTTGTAAGATCTGGGAATAAAATAAACCAATGATCTCTGCTTTACTTGCCTTACTTGCTTTATGGTTTTTTTTCTAATTTAGGCAATTTCATTCCCAACTGTTTGTGATGCTAAATTATGTAAGCCTTGAAAAAGAAGAGATATATAATGACAGAGAGAGACAACAACAAGGTAAAGCACTCTAAAGAAAAATGATTCAAAGCTACCCAGACTTTTGCTGTAGGGTTATATGCTCTGAGTTTGATGTTGAAATGATTGGATTGATCATTGCTGGTAAGGGGCTGAGTATGGGCTAGTTTATATTATCAGACATTTCCTGTCTAATGCCATTGGTGTTGAGGGTGATTCCAATGTAAGCTCTGTTTTGGAGTCTGCAGTCCCAGCAGATGGAACCCAGCTACAAAAACCAGATTTTCACCTGCCTAATTTTCTATTTTATCTTATTGTCAGAGCTCTGATGCCAAAGGACTTTTGTATTTAATTCCCCTGGGAGACATCCTTGTGTTTACAAAACGTAGTTCAACAGGTAACAAGCCGCATTGTTCCACTGGGGTCATGTTGCCTACTTGGGACCTAAATATAATTATTCACAGTCATAACTCAGGCACACTTTTAGAAAGTGGTTGCATTACAGAAGTCAACAAGAGTGCCTTTCACATGTTTTCAGTATGTCATCATAAGTTTTTTAGAAATAACTCAATGAAAATAAGAAAAAGCACTGAAAAATTATGAAAAAGGGATAGAATGCACATGTGAGGGAGAAGAAAGCAAGGAAGAGAGAAAAAGAAAGAATTGAGTAATAAAGAAAGAACAAAGGAAAACCAGGAAAAAGTCCTAAGAAATAAACTTGCGCAGTGTATTTGATAACTGTAATTGCTGTGCTCGTAGAAAGGCTTCTGTTTTTGATTAGAGACTTAGAGATAGGTATTACTGAAAACAGTATTTAAAATTCATTATTTTCCTCCTCTTCCTTTGAATTCTTCATTATGTAAAATGTACTCCAGTGCTCTTGGAATCTTTTGTTCTTTTCATTGAGTTTCTCTCTTTTTATTTTAATGCCCTTGTAGTCTGGACATTCTCTAAAAATGCTGCCTATCTGCTAAGAACAAATGCTCCTGCAATGCCTATTTCCCATTTCCTCTTTAAAATTCCTTTTCTAAGTGAAAATGTAGTTTTGTTTTCTGCTTGTTTCTTTTAAATGTTATCCTGCTTTTGTTTTTAAGCAGATTTCTTACACCAGCACAGTGCCCATGGGTCAGGTCCACAATCACTTTTCTTGCCCAAATTTAACCAAAGATGATGGCAGTATGGGATTAGTAGATGCCATCAATGCAAAATTAGTTAACCATTATTTTTATTTTATAAACATTAATATTTATGCCTTTACCTCAAAAGAAACACTTACAGGGATGTTAGTAAACTTCAGTCTGTTGATAGTTTTGTAATGCCAGACTTGCTTCATTTGATAGTTAGAGACTTGGAGAATGGTTTGGGTTGAGAGGAACCTTAAAGTCCATCCAGTTCTACTCCCTGCCACAGGCAAGGACAGCTTCCACTATCCCAGGTTGTTCCAAGCCCCATCCAACCTGGCCTTGGACACTTCCAGGGATGGAGCAGCCACAGCTTCTGTGGGCCACCTGTGCCTCACCACCCTCACAGCCAAGAATTTCTTCCTAATACTTTATCTAAATCTTTCCTCTTTTGGCTTGAAATTATTCCCTCTTGTCCTGTCCCCATCTGCCCACATAAAGAGTCCTTGTCCTTTTCTGTAGGCCCTCTGAAAGTCCTGAAAGGCCACAACGTGCTGCCTACAGAGCCTTTCCAGGCTGAGAAAATAATAACAATAAAAAAGTACAAGTTCTTGCATCAATTTTTCCAACGTCACCCACCTTCAAACTTATGATTTTTAAGGTGTTAGAGGAAATAAAGCCAGACAAGCAGCTTAGCCCGCTGAAATTTGTGTCTTTCAACTCTTTTCTGCTGCCCAAAATTCGTTGAGCAAATAGCTATTTAGTTAGACAAGTTGTTTTGATAAAGGCTTATAGGTCTCCATGCAAGGAAACACTTTTATTGAGGGAGAAAAGCCTCACGATGGTACTTGTTTTTACTGTGGGCTTCAGCATTTCAAGAGTTATGGACACCATCCAACCAATGCTAATGTGCAGAGGCAGTATCAGGCTGATATACTGAGCATCATTACTTACTGTGGACTTTTTAAGAAGTTAGGAATTGAAGGCTGAATTCTCAAGACAGTCCTCTCAGCAGTTCAAGGACTTGGGCTTAGAGTTATCCATAAATTTTGTTTTTGTTTATTCAATAAGGACTAAGTCAGTGAATGTTGTGAAGAATCATTTACTTAAACATAAATGGGAATTAATTAGCCCACCAAATGAAGGCAAAGGAAATTCTGAGGCAAGGATGTACTCATAGCCACAGTAACACATCATTTCTTTGCCTGATGGGCTTAAAATTTCTTTGAAGAGTGGCTGCCAAATAATCTTGTTTCTTTTGTTTACCAGCCAGTTTACACAAATATCTCTCTTGAAATGGGAGAACTTTCCTATGGCAGCCATTTTAGCAGCTGACTTCTTATCGGAAAAAAATTCCTCTAAAAAATACATTTTGCTGTTTATTGATTAATGATTATTTTTACTTGAGCTGTGTGCAAAGACTGAGCATCAGGTACATTTCCAACCTCCCAGCCCCCTATTCAGCACATCAATTGGTGCACT